>PVIH01002757.1:0-178873 GCA_004025045.1 Sigmodon hispidus | reverse complement strand
GGATAGATCAACCAGACAGAGCCTCAACAGAGAAATAAGGAGTCTAAATGAGGTTATGATGCAAATGGATTTCATAGATATCTACAGATCCTTCCACCCAAAGGCAAAGGAATAGACATATTTCTCAGCTCCTCATGGAACTTTCTCCAAAATTGACCACATAATTGGTCATAAAGCAAATATCAGCAGATACAAAAAAAAAAAAAATGGAAATAATCCCTTGTAACATATCGGACCACAGGGCCTAAAGTTAGAGTTCAAAAACATCAAAACCCAAAGAAAGCCTACCAACTCATGGAAACTAAACATCAATCAGTTGAACCATCTTTGGGTCAAGGAAGAAATTAAGAAAGAAATCAAAGTCTTCCTAGAATTCAATGAAAATGAATCTACAAAGTATCCAAACTTGTGGGACACAATGAAAGCAGTCTTAAGAGGAAAATTCATGGCGCTAGATGCCTATATGAAAAAGCTTGAGAAGTCCCACACTAGAGACCTAACAGCGCAGCTGAAAGCCTTAGAACAATTGGAAGCGAACTCATCTAGAAGGAGTAGACGGCAGGAAATAATCAAACTTAGAGCTGAAATCAAAACAATTGAAACAAAAAGAACAATACAAAGAATCAATGAATCTAAGAGTTGGTTCTTTGAGAAAGTTAACAAGATAGATAAGCCCTTAGCCAAACTAATCAAAAAACAGGGAGAGAGTGTCCAAATCAACAAAATCAGAAATGAAAAGGGGGACATAACAACAGACCCCCAGGAAATACAGAGAATTATCAGGTCATATTTTGAAAATCTTTATTCCAAAAAATGGAAAACCTAGAAGAAATGGACAGCTTTCTGGACAGGTACCATCTACCAAAATTAAATGAAGATCAGATTAATTACCTAAACAGGCATATAACCCTTAAGGAAATTGAAGATGTCATTAAAAACCTCCCCAAAAATAAAAGCCCTGGTCCAGATGGCTTCAGTGCCAAATTCTACCAGACATTCAAAGAAGAATTACTGCTGTTACTCCTCAAACTATTTCACACAGTAGAAACTGAAGGAATATTGCCAAACTCCTTTTATGAGGCCACAATCACCCTAATACCCAAGCCACTCAAAGACACAACCAAGAAGGAAAATTACAGACTAATTTTCCTCATGAATATTGATGCGAAAATTCTCAACAAAATTTTGGCAAACCGTATACAACAATGCATAAAAGATATCATCCACCATGACCAAGTAGGCTTCATCCCAGAAATGTAGGGCTGGTTTAACATACGAAAAACTGTAAATGTTATCAATCATATAAACAAACTAAAGGAACAAAACCACATGATCATATCCTTAGATGCAGAAAAAGCCTTTGACAAAATCCAACACTCCTTTATGATGAAAGACCTGGAGAGATCAGGAATACAGGGAGAATACTTAAATGTAATAAAGGCGATTTTCAAGAAGCCGACAGCCAGTATTAGACTTAATGGCGAAAAACTCAAAGCAATCTCACTAAAGTCAGGAACTAGACAAAGATGTTCTTTCTCCCCTAATCTATTCAATATAGTTCTCGAAGTTTTAGCTAAAGCAATAAGGGAATGAAAAGAGATTAAGGGCATACAAATTGGAAAAGAAGAAGTGAAACTATCTCTATTTGCAGATGATATGATTGTATACATAAGTGACCCACAAAATTCTTCCAAAGAACTGCTACAGCTGATAAACACCTTCAGCAATGTAGCAAGATACAAGATAAACTGAAAGAAATCAGTACCCCTTCTATACACTAAAGATGGAAGAGCTGAAAAAGAAATAAGGGAAACATTACCCTTCATAATAGCTGCACATAGTATTAAATACTTTGGAGTAACTATAACCAAAGAAGTAACAGACCTATTTGACAAAAATTTTAAATCATTAAAGAAAGAAATTGAAGAGGATAACAGAAAATGGAAAGCTCTACCATGTTCCTGGATTGGTAGGATCAACATAGTAAAAATGGCAATTCTACCAAAGGCAATCTACAGATTCAATGCACTGCCTATCAAAATCCCAACACAATATTTTTTGGATCTTGAAAGAACAATACTCAATTTCATTTGGAATAACAGGAAATCCAGGATTGCCAAAACAATTTTACTCAACAAAAGAACCTCAGGAGGTATCGCCATCCCTGACTTCAAGCTATACTATAGAGCTACAGTAATAAAAACAGCCTGGTACTGGCATAAAAACAGACTTGTGGACCAATGGAATAGAATTGAGGATCCAGACATTAACCCAAAAATCTATGAACACCTGATCTTTGACAAAGAGTCCCAAAACATTCAATGGAAAAAAGATAGTATATTTAACAAATGGTGTTGGCATAGCTGGATGGAAGTGTGTGGAAAAATGCAAATAGATCCGAGCCTGTCACCCTGCACAAAACTCAAATCCAAGTGAATCAAAGACCTCAACTTAAATTCAGCCACTTTGAACTTGATAGAAAAGAAAGTGGGAAATACACTTCTACAAATTGGCAGAGGCGACCACTTCCTAAATATAACACCAGTGGCACAGGTACTAAGACCAACAACCAATAATTGGGATCTCCTGAAGCTGGGAAGCTTCTGCAAAGCCAAGGACACTGTCAATAGGACAAAACACCAGCCTACAGAATGGGAAAAGATTTTCACCAACCCTACAAGTGATAAAGGACTGATCTCTAAGATATATAAAGAGCTCAATAATTTTGAGCCCAAAACCTTGAATAACCCTATCAAAAAATGGGGTTCAGATCTAAAAAGGGAATTCTCAGCAGAGGAACTACGAATGGCTGAAAGGCACCTGAAAAAGTGCTCTGCATCTTTAGCCATCAGAGAAATGCAAATCAAAACAATTTTGAGATATCACCTAACACCTGTTAGATTGGCTAAGATAAAAGGCACAGATGACAGCCTATGTTGGAGAGAATACAAATCAAGGGGAACACTACTCCATTGTTGGTGGAAGTGTAAGCTTGTTCAGCCACTTTGGAATGCAATATGGCAGTTTCTCAGAAAATTGAGAATCAATCTCCCCAAAGACCCAGCAATACTACTTCTGGGTGTATACCCTAAAGAGGCACATTCACATACCATAGGTATTAGCTCAGCTATGCTCATAGCAGCATTATTTGTAATAGCAAGAACCTGGAAACAACCCTGATGTCCCTCAACTGAAGAATGGATTAACAAACTGTGGTACATCTACACAATGGAATACTACTCAGCAGTAAGAAAAAATGGTATCCTAAAACTCGCAGGCAAATGGATGGATTTAGAGAATATCCTCCTGAGCGAAGTATCACAATCTCCGAGAGATAAGCAGGGGATGTACTCACTCACTAATGGTCTCTAAAGAAACAAATAAGAAAAAAACCCAAACATGCCCAAGTGGCAAACCACAACCACTGTACTGCTTGGGATCAGAAACACCCTGGACTGACCCTTCGAACTCCACTCCAACTATAGGAATACCAGACTCACTCTTGAGGGAGGAGGGACAAAACTGGATTTGGCCAGGAGTGGAGACTGTTCCAAGCATTATTGGGTCAGTGGGTCCATAGGACTGTCTGCTCTCTGCCCAGGGAAGGGATGGGGAATTGCAGAGAAGAAAAATGTCAAGATGTGGTGGGAGGGTGAAGGGATCTTGAATAAGGATATACAGGGATGGAAAAAAAAATTCAGAGGGAAAGCTGAACATAGAGTAAATATATGTGTAGCAATCTTATTTGCATCACCACCCTTGATAAGCCACGCTTATGATTCTTATCCTGTTCATAGTTACTGTTAACTTTTCCTCATTTTAAATTCATGTTACTGTTTTTCTTGTTAAATATAAAATAAAGAAGGAAAAAAATTATTTCACTAGCATAAATAAATCTATGTAAAAAATGTAAAGCTTATATGATGATAAGAATATTCTATGTTTTACTAAGCCAAGAGCTGAAACTCTCCTGAAAATCTGTAACTATATGAAAACTGAATAAAATAGAAAATCAGTTAATGTTTTTATATATTACTAGCTTACAAATAAATAATAGTATATTTGAGAAAAGTAGTAGAATGAGCAAATTCAAGTTAAAAGTAAATGAGTATTATATATATATTTCTACATACAACAGTGTGTTCTCTGTTTTTCACCATTTAAGTCATTTTGGGTATTTTGTGGCAGGAGTGGAAGACTAACACAGTTGGCATTAACAAGATGGAACCATGTTCTTACAATCTGTAAAGCACACACTCAGAAGAACCCATAGTCATATAGTCTACTGATTGTCTTCCTCCTATTAGTCTTCCCAGTCTCTCCATGCTTCTGCGAGGCCCTGTTTTCTTTCCAATAGCCCATGCCTACAGTCACAGCAAGTGAAATCTATGCCCTTTTACAAATCATTACACTAATAGTTTATTAAAAAAAAGAAAATCATAATCATGTGGCTACTGCTTCAAAGTTTTGCTTCCTCTTTGATCTGAAACATGTTCTCTTCCTTGAATTATAGTTGTAGTAGCTTTGATTTTTTTAACGGTTTCCATCATTAAATAAGCTTTTCTTTGTCTTAGAAGCAGACTGTTCCTTAGACATTATTATTTTTAGAAGTTAAAAGCTTAGCTGAGTAGAGTCTTGCATTGAGAGCATTATTCTCTGTATTACATTTTATACCTGGACTTTCTATAAACTTTTCACCTCTTTGAACTCAAAACCTAGCTCCAACATCATGTCTCTTGGTGTTCTTTTTCTTCTGAATTTATGCATTTTTTATGTCTTTTTGCTTTGCTTGCTGCTTTTCATTGTAGATTTGCATTAAGAGAGATAAGAAATATCTACATGACACTGTCAATACTAAGCTGTTATGAAATCATTTCTGCTAGTAAAATTAGTTCAAAACTCAACTTAGCCTCATGCAGAGTATTATTACAAAGTAAAACCCACCTATCTTCATTTCTAAAATATTATAATAATTGTCTCTAGCTCTTTTCTAAATATAGTTAGTATAAAGCCTTTTGGAGGTCTACATAGTATAAGTTTCTCTTCATTCTACTGTCTTCCAAGATCCTATTTGAATTGGCCCATTAAGCATTGCCAGTATGAAGCTATTTGTCTAGTAAAATATCCTAACTTTTTTTACATTTCTCCAAATAATCTACATTGTCAGGCCTGTCACAACAAAGACTACTCCTTGGTACCAACCTCTTTCTTAATTATTTTTTTATTGCTGTGAAGAGACATCATGACTAAGGCAATGTATAGGAATAAAGAGTTTATTTGGATATTTCTAGTTACAGAGGGTTAGTCCATGATTGACATAACAGTAAGCAAGAGAAGCTTATATACTGAGACAATAATCATAATGCTCATAAAAAGAGAGAGGTAAATGGAAATGGTATGGGATTTTTGAAGTCTCAAAAACAAAGCCAGTGACATACCTCCCTAAGCAAGGCCAAACATCATAATGCTTTTCAAATTGTTCTACTAATTAGGAACCAAAAATCCAAATATATTAGTGTCCTGGAGGATATGGTTTGAATAGGTATTACTCCAATAGACTCATGGGTTTAAATTTTTGGACCTTAGGAAGTAGCATTAATAGGAGATACAGCCATATTGAAGTAGGTGTAGACTTGTTGGAGAAAGTGTTTCACTGTGCAGGTAGGCTTTGAGTTCTCATATATACTCAAACTATGCCCAGTTTATCACACAGTCTCTTCAGCTATGGATCAAGATGGGTAACTCTTAGCTTTTTTTTCAGAACCATGTTTTCCTGCATGCTGCCATGTCTTATAAAGATGATAATGTATTAAACATTTGAAGCTGCAAGCCATCCCAATTAAATGTTTTCTTTTATAAGTATTGCCATAGTCATGGTGTCTCTTCACAACAATAGATACATTAAGGCAAAAAGTAGAACCAGAGACTCAGGAATTCTTTTGATATGTATGACTGTTATGACCAAGTTGAGGAGTCCCCCAAAGACCAGCAAGGAATCTAATTCTATGTGAAAAAGCAAAGAATCTTTATTCAAGCTCAAGCTTTAACTCTCTACCTGTCCAATGGAGCTGTTGGAGCAGAGAGTCCCAAGCCATGACAGGGTATGTGGTATAGAGAGTATTCTTACTATATTTTGGCAAAAAAGTGTGGCTGTTTGTCCAAAATGTCTGCCTGAGGCTAAAGTAAAGAAGTCTGAATTAGTTTCATTAGCAGAGAAAATTTCAAAACAACTTATGTCTGTCTTGTGTTTATTAGTGGTCACTCTTATGAACATTTAGGATGAAAAGGAGTAAGCTGAGAAAAAAGAAAATACAAATTGTACAGAGTGGAAAAAGAGTACCAGGAAGAGGAATGGAGGTAAGTCCTATGTTCAAGGAGGTAACATATTAATAAATAGCTTGATGTTAAATGAACTAAAGGGAGTGGTTGCCTCAGGCACCTAAGGAATGGTGATCCAGCTAAGTTCCCAGCTAGGGAAAGAATTAAAGAACAGTTCAGGTTCATGTGTGCTAGTGCATGTTTTTAATTCCAATACTTAGAGAGCAGAGGCTAATGGATCTGTAAATTCAAGGCTAGCATGGTCCATAGATTTAATGTCGAGACAGCAAATTTAGGCAGTGAAGAAAACCATAGGAAACATAGAGGACTATATTATAGCACTAGAATGTTGCAGAACATGGCATATTTAGACACTTTGTTCTGGCTTTCAAGGATGGAAGACAGGCATTATGGAATCTTCCCCTGTGACTGAGGAAAGCAACTGATGCCAGACATGTGACATGGGTGTCTCTTCATGGAGACCCAGAGATGCCATTGTGTAAAGCTGTCAAGGTGAAGCCTGGATTGTCTTGGAGACTACAAGATGTTAGAGGTGCCAATGGAAAGCTGCTAACAGGGAGTAGAAACAGGCCAAGAAAAAAATGTGTGGACATCTGAAGAACATTTATTTTGGTATCAGACATAGAGAAGCAGAGTTTGGAGCTTGCCCAGATGGCCTCTGGTGTTTTTGTTTTTGGTCTGGTATTTCCTTCTTATGCTCATTATCTCCATTTTGAAACAGTAATGTATATTTTGTGCCATTATATATTGAAAGCATGAGTAAAGGAGATAGAGGGCAGAGTGAGAAAGAGATGCTTTGAGCTCCTGCATGGCAAGTAAGATGTAATGAAATACAAGTAAAGCTATGGAGCTGCCTGGCGAAGTATAGATTAATAAATATGGGTGGGTTAAGATACAAGAGCTAGCTAGCAATAAGCCTAAGCCATAGGTGAAAAATTTGTAATTAGTATATGCCTTTGCGTGATTATTTGGGGATAAGAAGCTGCTGTCAGGTACAGACCTTGGGACTAGGCCAGGCTTGATTGACCAGAAACATCAGGCTACAAATGATGTTCTAACATGTAGTACTTATATCCCTATAAAACCTGAGGAACCTTATAAACAGTTCTGGAACAGAAAAACAGGACCAAAACAGCTTTCAGTTGTGCCTCTCAAGTATGCCATGATACAGAGACATTGTGACATGTGGGCTAGAGCTATAAAATGTCAGGCATACAGCATGCAGCTTCTGCTTCTACAAGATCGGTTCCCAAAGTATCACAAAAGACTTAGTATAAGCACAAGCTATATATATTGGATTTAAGGTTTTTGTTTTTGCAGACAAAAAGAGAACAGAATCAAATATGGCTTCTTGGTAGCAGCATTTTTTCAGGAGGGCTCTGTGTGCTGGTCGCAAGCACAGGTATGGCTCCTTTAATAGATGCTTTCTTACTCAAAGTTAGTGGCAAAATGCACATAGCTATTTTAAGAGACCCTGCTGCCAAATACTTAAATGGAGACCATGAGTATTGGGTAGCAGTACTCTACCTGGTAGCAATGTGGACCCTAAAATTCTCCAGAGTTGGGATGAGGAATGTGACTCTATCTAGTACCTCTCCTATGGAACTAAACTCTCTATGAAGCTAGACTAAGGATGTGAGTGGAGCCAACCATTATATCTAAGCCTTTAATCTTAGCCACACTTTAGCAGATTAAAGGTGTAATCAGAAACAGGAAAGAAATGGAGATATATAGTAAAGCCATATTCTTTGTAATAAGTTTCTGGCCTGGAATTTCCAACCTAGACCCTAAGATTTGGACCCACTTACAGTCCTTCTGCTGCTTAGCCTAAATAATCATATAAAGGCTTATATTAATTTCATGGTGATCAGCCTATGGCTCAGGCATGTAACTTGCTAACTTTTTTTTTTTTTTTTTTTTTTTTTTTGGTTAAGTGTTTTAGATCCCAAGCTATTCACTCTTTGTGGTATGCAGCTTGGATATGCTTAGCTTTTTGCTTTTTTGTTTAAAGTCCACTAACTATTAAACAAACCATGATTAGCCATATGGCTTAGTACTTTTACTTAGAACATCATTGGGCCTTCTTTCTTTTGCATCTGATGACATCTCTGCCTGATTCTTTTTCTTCCCAGAGTTTTCTTTGTTTGGTAGCTCTACCCGTAAATCCTGTCTGCCTTCTGACCATTTAGAATTTTATTAAACCAATATGAGGGGCAAATATTTACAATGTACTAGAACATAACCCACAACAATTCATACTAGAGAAAAAAAATCTGCAAATGTTTTACAATGTATTTAAGAATCTATGTAGGATTGGAAGAATAAAAAATAGAATAGAGAAAGTCCTTAAAATAGAAATAAAGATAAAAAACTATAAGCTATATAAGGATGGAAAATACACAGAGAGTCTGAATACTGTATGTTTTACTGTCTTTGTATTGTTTGTCTACTGAGGAAAAGGCAAGATACGCTAAGAGATATCTGATGTAAGTGCTACTGGATTAATTCAACCTTTATATTTTATAAATTCCTTGATTTCCAAATTGAAGTCAAAAGATATGCTACTTTGGAGAAGGTTTTTTTTTTGTTTTTTATTTTTAATTTCCACAGAAAATGAGAAGTTGTAGACTCATTCTGGGTTAAAAAAAAGTCAAGTTTGATGGAGACAGACCCCCCCCTTGAAATGTCTCCATTGGAAATGAATCACCCAAATGATCCAGCATTTCAGAACACTTCTGTTGTGTTTTCTTCTAAGCTCTGTATCCAGAACAGCTTCAGGGAGACTGGCTGAGATGACCCAGCCTCACAGACTACCCCACTAAGGACTTATTCATAACCCTAAATTTCTGTTTGGTCTCTATAAGATAATCTGTACGCCCAATGAGCAGAAAGTAGTCTAGAGAACAATGTCCAAATTCCCACAAAATGGATTATAGATGTTTGTCTTTGTTTACAGTTGGTTACAAGTTGTTATAGATAATGGTGAGAAAAAAACTATACAAAGGAAATTAGACATGGGATCCTTATTTTAAAAAGAGAACATGGGAAATGCTTGGGCTTATGCTCTTGTACATTGTACATATTTGTTCTTTTTACTAGTTTAGTAATATGCCAATTGCCTAGAAGGTAGACAGAAAGTATGGGTGGGGCTACCATACTAAGAAAACTCTGGGAAGGAAAAGAGCAGAGCAGAGATACCAGACAGACACAGAGGAAAGAAGATGAAACTGCTGCTCTGAAAAAAGGTACTAATCATGTGTTACTTTAAGAGCCAGAACAAGTAATTAGCATAAGACTTTGTGAGATTTGCGATTGCTGGTCTGGATCTTTGTCAGGCTTGAAACATCAGACTATAGATTATTTTTTAAAGGTATTATATAAAGATAAAATAAAAATATTTTAATTTTTATTAACAATCACTTTTTTGTTTTAGTTTTAATTCTATACCACTACTTAGTCATGTCCCAGCAAGTAACAACCAATGAAAGAGATTTACAAAGCTCTATATGATAGAGATGATTAATTAAAACATTTATATTTAGTGTTTTGAAATGTAGATATATTTAGCTTGTTTATCTCTGAACTTCACAAGTAACAGCTGGAGAGGGAGGGTTTCAAGTTGGAATGCTAATAAACTGATATTTTAGTATCACAGGATTATTATGTTTCATAAGTTTATAGATAGAGGGACTTCATCTCAGAAACAAATACTTAGTCAAACACACTCTGATTTACTATGATGGTAGTTATTTACCATGAAATACTCATCTAAACACACAAGTGGCCTTAAGAGTCTAAAAACTTATTTCAATGATAGTAACATTTTCAAATGCTTTTTTTGATAAACTATAATATATAATTTTTTTAGCTACTTAAATAATTGTTCTTCTGATAGATATTTTAGAATGCCTTCAAAAACCTCAAAATTTTTTCCTGTTAAGAGCTTCTATACATAACTTAATTTCTTCTCTTATAGCAGCAAGTGTCTCATGTACCCCAAGAAATGTATTTTATGACTTACCATGTTACTAAAATTAGAGGCAAAACATAATATTCAGTTGAAGCCAATTAACAAGATGAAACAGAAAGATGAGCAAAGCAAAATACTTAAATATGATCTACATGATTTCTTAAATAAAATACAAGTAAAACAAATGCGCATATTTGTTACTTAATATTTTTTAATTTGCTGAACAAGTATTTAATTGATTGCCTCTTATGACAGCACTCTTTTAAGCTTTTGAAATTTAGTCCTGATGTAAGTTAGGCTATACATTTACTTAATAAACTTAGAAATAAACCAAAAAGAAAGATATCTGCCTACAATGTAGAAGAAATTTTCTTGTAGTAACTCCCTTAACTTTACCTGGACCACATTTAATAGCACTACCCTGACCTAATTAAATACACAGCTGATGGTATTTGTTGAAAATAAAAGTGAAGTTGGAGATATTTGTTCTTACATTACTGGCAATATTTTTGCACACGTATTGATAGAAATGCATATTCTTTTGTGTTTTGTTTTATCAGTTGAGCTTAGTCATTTAAAAACAGACCATGTAATTGGCACAAGCAGCTTCATAAAAACCAGTAGTACTTTTTGCATTATGCCTATAATCTGTGACTCTATAATTTTTTAAATATACAAATATATAAAGCATTATCATAAAACTGCTATGATAAGTAGTACATGGACTATTTTAAAAAGAAACATAAAATTAGCAACCAATATCATATATTATTCTGACTGAAAATCTCAAAACTGCTGAGAAAAAGATAATCATAAAATACATTTATAATACTATTTATGTTTTAACTTCCATTTCTTTTGAGAAAGATCGAAATAGAAATTATAAGAAATGTTTTCTATAAAAACTAATGTGAAACTTTCAGCAATAAGCAGGCTTATATTCAATGGAATACTTTGGTCCTATAATACTTGTATATTAAGGAACACTCATAATTTGCAATTAGATAATGTTTTAATGTATTTTATAACTTTAAAATATCTATTTTTCTGAAAATTTACCCATATGATAGGTGACATACATAAAAGACTTTCAGCTTTCTTCATAATGTTACCAGTTTTGAGAAGGGTTCCTCCAGAATACTTTAAAATATGCTCAATGACATGCTTTTAATGAGGTCTCTCCAAATGATCTAGTTCAGCTGGCATTTCTCCAGTTCTTTTTATTTTCCAGCTTTTTATTATATTAATAATCACTATTAATAATCTCAGTCTCTCAGTCATTGTGTTTTATTTTATTTTATTTCTGTTTTTTGGCTTTTTTATTATTATAATGAATAAAGTCACATTTTCTATCCATGTATACCCTTGTTCAAGGGGCCTTCTTTCACCCCTCCAGTTACTCTCTCTTCTCCACATCTCCCATGTCCTCCCCAGCAAGGGCAGAAGGTCCCAAGGTCCCAATGTCCCAATATGGCTTAGTTCAGCATCCAATCCTGGCAGATCCATATTCCTCACCCCAACATCAAGACTGAGTCAGATGTTCCTATGGAGGGAGTAGGATCCCAGGTGCCAGTTCAAGTTGTATCAGCTCCCAAGCTGTTCAGTGGTTGTGGTTTGCAGCTTGGACATGCTTTGCTTTTTGCTTTTTTGTTTAGAGTCCACTAATGAGTGAGTACATCTCCTGCTAATCTTTCTGGGTTTGTGAGACCTTGCTAAGGAGGATATTCTCCAAATCCATCCATTTGTCTGCAAATTTCAGAATATTATTTTTTCTTACTGCTGAGTAGTACTCCATTGTGTAGATGTACCACAGTTTGTTAATCCATTCCTCAGTTGAGGGACATCTAGGTTGTTTCCAGGTTCTTGCTATTACAAATAATGCTGGTATGAACATAGTAGAGCTAATGC
Source organism: Sigmodon hispidus (assembly GCA_004025045.1). Classification (NCBI taxonomy): domain Eukaryota; kingdom Metazoa; phylum Chordata; class Mammalia; order Rodentia; family Cricetidae; genus Sigmodon; species Sigmodon hispidus. The sequence goes on along the minus strand of PVIH01002757.1, from coordinate 166,656 downwards.
CTTTGGAGTGTGAATGTGCATAGTTTTTCTCACCTTCACCGTTATATCCAGTCATATAATAATTTGAAGCTTGGTCTAATGTATATATGAATTGTGGTGTGACAGAATATGGCTATAGAGCTACCTGTTCTTATAGAAAGTGACTCGCAGCTAACCTGCCAACTGCTTGCACATGAAAAATAATTCACACATGTGATATTACCAACTGAATACGTTTATTTAGCTCTTTTCTCTATGTCACTACTTCAGAAGTGAAGCACTTGTCTAACATGTACAAAAACAAAGTAAAATTCTCAGGCATTAATGTGAAGAAATAAGTGTGAGAAATGTATTAAAACCACAAATGGCAAGTTCACTATATAAAACATCTTCCAGATTTCACTGGTTCTTTTGGCTATAGGGGAGATTTTGTCTTCAGTTTCTGATCATATACTTGGTTACATTTGGCATGTAAATTGTGACTGAAAGGAAGATGGCACTGATTATTAGGAGAGGAAATTAAAGTATTTTGTCTTAACCTTTGAGAGTCTGGGAACTCATGCTTGGTATCTTTAAGAGGTTTATTTGGGGCAAGATTGTGTGTGTGTATGTGTGTATGAATTTTATACTCATGGTATGCTGACTGTAAAAGAAGTAATGTAAATTTTAGAAAATATGGTTAAGTTTCTTAATTCTACACAAAGAACTATAAGCAACTAAAGAGTTACTTAGAACAGGAGAAACAGCAAATCCTCAGGTAGAACTCAACAATTGGTTATCCAATATCAAATGATTCAGCACAGTTGACAAACACTTCACTTTGGATAACACTTCATGTTTGCAGGAGATGACATGTTTTGATATTGTATTCTGAAATAGGAGAAAGAATCACAGTAGATGACCCTGTGGGCATTCAAAACATACTGCCACCCCAGTTTGCTATTCTCCTTCAGGACTTTTCAGGTTCATGGTGTTCATAGGTATGACTGGAATAACTTAAGTGCACACAAGTTTTGCTTTACTCTATAAAGATAATCCCCAAACAGGTTGAATTTACCATGCATGAAAAAGAAACTTGTACACATTTTTGTCATAGTACTAATGATATAAATACTTGTAGATTAATTTTTCTCTTGTCTTACAGTTTCATTAATTTATCCTCTTATTTCATTTCTGAATTACCTCTTCTCCTATAGGAAGCTTTCATTGATGAAGTGTTTGTATATAATTCATTAGGTTAAATAAAACTTTCCTATACTAGCATAGTCAGGAACTACTGCTTCAATTTACTAGGGGTTACACAACTGAAGAAAATAGCCCCCTTTTACAACATCCATTAACTGCCAAAAGTACCTTTATGGGATCTTTCTCCATTCATGGTGAAAACGTTATGGCTGAATCTCATGTAGATTTTGTAAGTAAAACCACAGTGAGTTCACAGTGAAATAGCTAAGTCACAATCAAAAGACATTTGCATGACATTTTCCCAGTTCATTCAGTGATTTGAGACTTTTTGCACCACAAGTAAATGATTAAGTTTTTGTGAATTAATGGGTAGAGTAAAAATAAAGCCCTATGTTATGAACTTTAATAGGTTAATATTCTTATTTTCTGTATCTCATCTTGTAATTGAGAAAGAAATTTTAAGAATAGAGGACAGTAGCTGTATCCAAATGAAAATTCTTGGTTTACATAAATTTAGAAAAAACACCTTTTGGAGCTAAGGATATAGCTCAGACTGTAGAATAGAGTTCTTGGGTACCTTAAAGCCCTGGGTTTAATTGCTAAACTGAACAAGTCAGGTGTGTTGCCACACATGTATAATTGCAGCAGCACTCAGGAAATAGAGGCAAGAGGGTAAGAGCTTCAAGGCCAATGTTAACTACATAGTATATTTGAGGTACCCTTGGAGTTTAAGAGACAGTCTCAACAAATAAAATAAAATAAAAAGAGGAAGAAAAATAAAGAAGAAAAGAAAGCTATAATTTCAATTTTGGTGAAAATTATAACAAAAAATGTTTATACATTTTAACAAAATTTTTTTATATATTTAAACTTTAAATAATTTGCATTCACTGTCATCAAAAATGTTTCTACAATGAATGAAATATATTAAAACATTTCACTTTTAATGAGGATTTGTCAAAAGAAATAATAACCACAATAATATGTTTTGTTGGATTTTTAAAAGTAATCCTGTTTTTAAAATTTGTCTTTCCAACTTTTCTCTATTGTTACAATCCATGTTTCATTTTACATGATTCCAGGGACTACCTTGTTTTCAATAGAGAACAAAGAGTTTGGCAATAATTACAGCAGATTCTATTTCTTTACTGATAGATGGCAAAGCACTCATGCTATAAGAAAATAGAGTGATTTATCTTCATCTCTCCCAAATTAATGAAAAGGTCACAAGACCCATGGAAAACAGCTTGCTCACTCAGAAAGGATGGAGAGCATAAGTGGATCGATATTCATAGGTTCTTTTTCATCTCCTTAGCATGGTTTTATTTGTAAATTGTTGCCTTTGCCATATCAGGTACTCCATTATCATTATACATGAAAGAAAGATAAATAAAAGCTTTACACTGCACTTTGCTTAGCTTTTTTTATTTTTAAGTCAAATGTTTAAACATCATTTGTTACTGCTTCATGGATGGGGATACCGATGTGGTAGTTATATACATAAGGATAATGGGGCATATTTCTTTGATTATTCTTTTTTATTATTTAATTTTTAAGGATTAAAAACAAATGGCAAATTCTTTTTTGTGTATGCATTTTTTATTGTTCATCTCCTCCCCAGATAGGGCAGGAGGTCTAAAGGTCCTAAAGTGGCTTAGTTCAGATTTGCTTTCCTCAGGCCCACATCAAGACTGACTCAGGTGTTTCTCTCAAGGGAATTGGCTCCAAGGTGTTTCAGATCCCAAGCTTTTTAGTGGTTGTAGTTTGCAGCTTGGACATGCTAAGCTTTTTTTTTTTTTTTTTTTTTTTTTGAATTCCACCAATGAGTGAGTATATCCCCTGTTTATCATTTTGAGTTTGTGAGACCTCCCTCAGGAAAATATTCTCCAAATCCATCCATTTGCCTGCAAATTTTAGGCTATCATTTTTTCTCGCTGTTGAGTAGTACTCCATTGTGTAAATATACCATGGTTTGTTAATCCATTTTTCAGTTGAGGAGCATATAGGTTGTTTCCAGGTGCTTTGCAATTATGGATAATGCTGCTAGGAACATAGTTGAGGTAATGCCTTTGGAGTGTGAATGTGCATCTTTAGGGTATATGCCCAGTAGTGGTATTGCTGGATCGTTGGGGAGATTGATTCCCAGTTTTCAGGAAAAACAACCATACTGCATTACAGAGTGGCTGAATGAGCTTACACTCCCATCAACAATGGAGGAGTGTTCTCTATGCTCCACAAACTATCCTGCATAGGCTGTCATCTGTGTCTTTTATCTTAGCCAATCTGATAGGTATAAGGTGGTATCTCAAAGTTGTTTTGATTTGCATTTCTCTGATGGCTAAAGAAGTTGAGCACTTTTTCAAGTGTCGTTCAGCTATTCTAAATTATTCTCCTGAGAATTCCATTTTTAGTTCTGAGCCCCATTTTTTGATTGGGTTATTCAAGGTTTTGGGCTCTAGTTTCTTGAGTTCTTTATATATTTTATTGATCAGTTCTCTGTCAATTGTAGGGTTGGTGAAAATCTTTTCCCATTTTGTAGGCTGTTGTTTTGTCTTATTGACAGTGTCTTTGGCTTTACAGAAGCTTCTTAGTTTCAGGAGGTCCCACTTATTGATTGTTGTTTTTAGTGTCTGTGCTATTGGTGTTATATTTAGGAAGTTATCACCTGTGTCAATGCATTGGAGGTATTTCCCACTTTCCTTTCTATCAGGTTCAGTGTGGCTGGGTTTATGTTGAGGTCTTTGATCCATTTGGATTTGCATTTTGTGCATGGTGATTGGCTTGGATCTATTTGCATTTTTTCTTCACACTACCATCCAGCTATGCCAACACCATTTATTTTTTTTTCTCCTACTTTTTGTTTTTTTTTTTTTTGTTTTTTTTCTTTATTTATTTTGTATTTATCAAGAAAAACAGTAAAATGAATTTAAAATGCTGATAAGTTAACAATAATTATAAAGAAAATAAAAATCATAAGCATGACTTATCAAGGGTGATAATGCAAATAATTTTGCTACACATAAAATTACTTTGTGTTCAGCTTTCCCTCTGAACTTTTTTTTTTCTATCCCTGTATATCCTTATTCAAGGTCCCTTTCCCCTCCCACCACATCAGGTCATTTTTTCTTCTCCACAACTCCCCATCCCCTCCCTGGGCAGGCAACAGACAATTCCATGGTCCCTCTGACCCAATAATACTTAGTTCAGTCTCCACTCCTGGCAAATCCAGTTTTGTCCCTCCTCCCTCAAGAGGGAGTCAGTTGGAGTGGGATTCGAAGGGTCAGTCCAGGGTGTTTCTGATCCCAAGATGTTCAGTGGTTGTGGTTTGCAGCTTGGGCATTCTTTGCTTTTTTTCTTGTTTGTTTGTTTAGAGACCACTAATGAGTGAGTACATCTCCTGCTTATCTTTCTGAGTTTGTGATACCTCGCTAAAGAGGATATTCTCCAAATCCATCCATTTGCTTGCAAATTTTAGGATATCATTTTTTTCTTACTGCTGAGTAGTACTCCATTGTGTAGATGTATCACAGTTTGTTAATCCATTCTTGAGTTGAGGGACATCTAGGTTGTTTCCAGGTTCTTGCAATTACAAATAATGTTGCTATAAGCATAGTTGAGCTAATACTTTTGGAGTGTGAATGTGCATCTTTAGGGTATACACCCAGAAGTGGTATTGCTGGGTCCTTGGGGAGACTGATTCTCAGTTTTCTGAGAAACCACCATACTGCATTCCAAAGTGGCTGAACAAACTTGCACTCCCACCAACAATGGAGGAGTGTTCCCCTTGATCAGCCTCCTCTCCAACATAGGCTGTCATCTGTGCCTCTTATCCAATCTAACAGGTGTTAGGTGGTATCTCAAAGTTGTTTTGATTTGCATTTTTCTGATGGCTAAAGATGATGAGTGCTTTTTCAGGTGCCTTTCAGCCATTCGTAATTCCTCTGCTGAGAATACCCTTTTTTAGATCTGTACCCCCTTTTTTGATTGGGTTATTCAAGGTTTTGGGCTCTAGATTCTTGAGCTCTTTATATATCGTAGGTTCAGTCCTCTATCACTTGTAGGGTTGGTGAAAATCTTTTCCCATTCTGTAGGCTGTCATTTGGTCCTATTGACAGTGTCCTTGGCCTTACAGAAGCTTCCTAGCTTCAGGCGATCCCACTTATTCATGCCAACACCATTTGTTAAAGATACTATCTTTTTCCACTGAGTATTTTGGGCCTCTTTTTCAAAGATCCGGTGTTCATAGGTTTTTGGGTTGATGTCACGATCTTCAAATCGATTCCATTGATCCACAAATCTGTTTTTATACCAGTACCAGGCTGTTTTTAACAGTGTAGCTCTATAGTATAACTTGAAGTCGTCAGGGATGGTGATGACAGATGGCAAATTTTTAACCAAATTAAACAAAAAAGGGAAGACCTTCTTCAATAAAACTAGAAATTGAAAAACAAACATTCTAACAGATATGAATGAAATTCCCAAAAATCATGAGGACATATATTATAAATTTGTTTTGATACATTGAAGATTCTGAAAAAAAAAATGGTGAGTTTTTAGATAGCAAAATTAAACCTAAAAATTCAATGACTGATTTTAACAAATGCATCTTTGTAAACTTGAAATGCTTAAAATACTAATAAAATACTCCATGCTAAAAATGAAAAACAGCATTAACAAAAACAAACACAGGAACATATGAACTTACTACCAAATTCTACTATAACTTAAAGAACTATGACAAATATCTATCATATTATTCCATAAAACTTAAAAAAATAAACCAAGCCTTTAAAAATTACAAAACCAGGGAAACCCTGATATTAATCATAATATATATTATTTGGTGTTTTTACATCATGAACCCCATCAAACTAAGATATTAGATCTCTCAGTGTCATGCTCAATCTCATGATATCCCCACTTACAAAAGAGCCCATACTTGCTGCTCATTTGCTTACTGGTATATAATTAATCTCTCTGTGGCCAGACCACAAGTCTGTAAGAAAACAAGTCTTTCCTTACCCATACCTCCACCAGAAGTCATCAATGCAGAATTGAGGCATTGTGACACTTAGCTATGTTCTAGCCTTGAGTTCTTGTGAACAATGATATCTCTCTCTTTATATATATATATTTTTTAAAGTCCACTAATGAGTGAGTACATCCCCTCCTTCTGTTTCTGGGATTGTGATATCTCGCTCAGGAGAATATTCTCCATATCCATACATTTTCCTGCAAATTTTTGAGTAGCATTTTTTCTTACTGCTGAGTAGTACTCATTGTGTGGATGTACCACAGCTTGCTAATCCATTGCTCAGTTGAGGGGCATCTTGGTTGTTTTCAGGTTCTTGCTATTATGAATAATTCTGCTATGAACATAGTTGAGCTAATGCTTTTAGGGTGTGAATGTACAATTTTAGGGTAAATGCCTAAGAATGGTATTGCTGGATCCTTGAGGAGATTGATTCCCGTTTTTCTGAGAAATCACCATACTGCATTCCAAAGTGATTGAACATGTTTAAAATCCCACCAACAATAAAGGAGTGTTTCCCTTGCTTCACATCCTCTCCAAAATAGGCTATTACCTGTGTTTTTAATCTTCACAGGTGTAAGGTGGTATCTCAAAGTTGTTTTGATTTACATTTCTCTGGTGGCTAAAGATATTGAGCACTTTTTCCATGTGCCTTTCAGCCATTTTTAATTTTTCTGCCGAGAATTCCCTTTTTAGATATGAATCCCATTTTTTTGATTGGGTTACTCAAGGTTTTGGGCTCTAGTTTCTTGAGTTCTTTATATATTTTAGAAATCAGTCCTCTGTCATTTGCAGGGTTGGTGAAAAAATTTTCCCATCCTGTAAGCTGTTGTTTTGTCTTATTGACTGTGTCCTTGGACTTACAGAAGCTTCTCAGATTCAAGAGATCCCACATATCGATTGTTGTTCTTAGTCTCTGTGGTACTGGTGTTATATTTAGGAAGTGGTCACCTGTGTCAATGTATTGAATGGTATTTCCCACTTTTTTTTCTATCAAGTTCAGTGTAGCTGTGTTTATTTTGAGGTCTTTGACCCACTCGGATATAGGTTTGAATCAATTTTCATTTTTCTACACACTGCCTTCCAGTTATGCCAACACCATTGAATATATTTGGCCTCTTTGTCAAAAATCTTTATTACTGTTTCATGGGGTAGGAGTACAGATGTGTTAGTTTTATACAGAACGACAGTGGGGCATATTTCTTTGATTATTGTTTTAAAAATATCCTTTAGGACTTAATTCATCTCATTTGTAGATTATGTACTGTTCTGAATTTCATTACTTCTTTGGCTTCATTATTTTTTATTGTACTTTATGATTCATTGTAACCTTTGTTTGAAAAACAAGATTAAGTTAACATTCAAACTATAGAATTTTAATTATTATTCATGGCTTTGGGTTGGAAAACAGGATTATGGAGTATATAATCCATCAGAATAAGTTTCATTTGGTCATTTTCTTCATTCCCACTAGTCAAAGTCAAGCCTCTGCTCTTTGACTCTGTTTATTCACATGCTCCCCACTCCCAGTTCTCAGCTTATGATGTTTATCTCATTATCTTTGACTTAGACCCCTAATCAATAGTACAGAATCATACAAACAACTTTTTTTGTGAAACTATATGCATCTGTGAAGCAGACAATTCAATCTCAGCTAAGACACAGTCTAGCTGGGTCTAATCTTGATATTTTCACAAAATAGTGACTTCAAATCTCAAGGATACATCTATATGGTGAGTGGAATATAATGGTCCTTCTCTAGCTACAATCCATCATTTCTCAGATTTATCCAATAATATTGCCTTATAATGTTTTATAATTTTAAAGCTATCAATTTTGACACAAAACTTTCTCATCTGAGTAAACCATGATTTCTTATCTCAATTGTTACAAACTTTCTTAACCATCTTGTATGATCTGTGAAAATTCATTATCCACCCTGAACAGTATTTTTATATTGAGTAGCAGATATACATATGGAAAACACAGAGTTTTAAGTTATCTACTTGCAAAACTACCTAAGGAAGCATTTTGTCAGTGTTATGAATGAGCCTGCAAAGTTCAATTGTTTTAATTTCTTTTTAAATTTGACTTTTAAAAAAATTATAAAATCATCTAGATTGAACTTGATAGAAAAGAGAGTGGAAAATACCCTCCAATGCATTGGCACAAGAGGCCACTTCTTAAATATAACACCAGTAGCACTAACACCAAGAACAATAATCAATAATTGGGATCTCCTGAAACTAAGAAGCTTTTGTAAAGCCAAGGACATAGTCAATAGGATGAAAAGACTGTCTACAGAATGGGAAAAGATTTTCACCAATTTTGCAAGTGACAGAGGACTGAACTCTAAAATATATAGAGAACTCAAAAAACTAGAGCCCAAAACCATGAATAACCCAATCAAAAAATGGGGTTCAGAATTAAAAGGGAATTCTCAGGAAAAGAATTACAAATGGGTGAAAGACACTTGAAAAATGCTCAACTTCTTTAGCCATAAGAGAAATGTAAGTCAAAACAACTTTGAGATACCACTTTATACCTGTCAGATTGGCTAAGATCAAAAACACAGATGACAGCCTATGCTGGGCAGGATGTGGATCAAGGGGAACACTTCTCCATTGTTGGTGGGAGTGTAAGCTTGTTCAGCCACTCTGTATTGCAGTATGTAAAACTTTCAGAAAACTGAGAATCACTCTTCCCAAGGATCCAGCAATACCACTACTGGTCATATACCCTAAAGACATATATTGACACCCCAAAAGCATTAACTCAACTATGTTCATAGTAGCACTATTCACAATAGCAATAACTTGGAAACAATCTAAATGCTCCTCAACTGAGGAATGGATTAACAAACTGTGGTACATCTACACAATAGAGTACTACTCAGTAGTAAGAAAAAAATGATAGCCTAAAGTTTGCAGACAAATGAATAAATAGATTTGGAGAATATCCTCCTGGGCAAGGTCTCACAAACCAAGAAGGATATGTAGGGATGTACTCACTCATTAGTGAACTTTAAGCAAAAATATTCTTTTTTTTCCATTGAAAGATGATGGGTGAATAAAGTGATTTAACCCCCCCCCACACACACGAAAAACAAAAAATAAACCAAAAAAACTTCTGGTTTGTCTGCAGAAGGGTTGCTTAGTAGAATTTGTGGAAGCCATAGTGAATCCATGGGCCTTAGCTGTGACCTATTGTGCTTTCTTCATCCTTAGCTGAGCCTAACCTCGCTTGAGGAGCTTTAGATTTTATTTTTTATGTTTCATGTATTTTAGAAAAAAGAGAAGTTTTATTACTGTATGAGTTTTATTTACTCTGAATGGTTTGCTTTTTATATAAAGTTTGATATTAATTTTCAAAAACAATAGAAAAGTTATTTTTTTCAGTAAAAAAATAGATTCTTGTTTCACACAATATATTCTGTATGCCTTCTTTTTCCTTCACTTCTCATACCACCCTACATCTTCCTTTCTCCCCACATCCACTCTCTCAATTTCCATTGAGAAAAGAGCAGACCTCCAAGAGACAAAAACCAAACAGGACAGAACAAGATACAAATGGACAAGGCTATAGCCCTCAAATAGAGGCAGAACAAGGCAGCCTAATAGGATGAAAAGAGACCTAAGAGCAAACAAAATAGTCAGAGACACAATTGTTCCGACTTTTGGGAGTAACACAAGAACAGCAAGGTAACAGCCATAGCTAATATGCAGAGGACCTTGTGCAGACCCATGTGTGTCTCATTTTCGGTTCTTCAGTCTTTGTGTGCCCATGTGAGCTTTGTGTGATTGATTTTGTGGGCCATGTTCTTATGTGGTCCTCAACCCCTCCAACTCCTACAATATTTTATGCCTCTCTCCTATAGCATTCTGTAACTTACAATAGAAGGTACCTTATACAGACCTTAAATTTAGTCTCTGCTCAAAATGTCTGACTGTGGATCTCTGCATTGCATCTACTCCCATTTGCTACTGAGTAACATCTTTCTGGTGACAACTCAACTGGTATTAATCTATGAATACATCATAATATCATTAGGAAAAATTTTGTTGAATAGTTTTGCCAGTTACTCTTGGTTTCTAGAATATCTGGTCTTATTCCTGGCTATCTTGGAAGTGTAGGGATTTGGCTCCTTCTCATGGTATGGGCCTTATGTTAAGCTGAACATAGACACTGACCCAGCCACAAAACCTTTTATCTACAATCTTTCTGCCTGAAACATGTGATGGAATAATGATGGCACAGATCTTGTCAGGTAGCTGAACATTATCTGGTTGTTTTCATTTCAACTTGAATATGCCACGTACCAATGTGTGAGATGAAGTGTCATGGTATATTATTTTAACTGTATGAAATAGATGTGTTACACGTTTATGCTCTAGAATATTACTCTAACTGTGAAAATATTTTACTTTTGTTCATGCTTCATTTGTTTAATTATGTAAAGATGTGTTGAATTTGTTTCACCTCTTCTGCCCAAGGTACTTCATTGATCTAATGAGCTGAATGTCCAATAGTAAAAAAGAGATAGGCAGAACTGTCTGTCAGAGAGAATAAATTGGAGGAGAAATCTAGACTCAGAATAAACAAAAGAAGAAGAGGACAAGGAGAAAGAGGGAAACATACTCAGGGTCAGAAACCAGGCAGCTGCCTTTCAGCCAGACATACTTAAGCAGTGAATATAAGAATGTAAAGAAGGAAAGAAAAGTTTTTTTTTAAAAAAAAACAGTGGCTAATGATAGATAAAAAGAAACAGGTTAATTATAGTTAAAAGAGCTAGCCACAAAGGTGACTAAGCTAGGTTAAGCATTCATAACTCGTAAGTCTTTGTGTAATGATTTTGTAGGTGGTTGGTGGCTCCAAAGAATACCATGGAGACAGCAATTTACTATTTGTATTTATCAGTTTCTCTTTGTACCATGGTATACTAGTAATTGTATCTGAGTACTCATTATTTATTTTTTTTTATTCTCTCTCTCTCTCTCTCTCTCTCTTTCTCTCTCTCTCTCTCTCTCTCTCTCTCTCTCTCTCTCTGTGTGTGTGTGTGTGTGTGTGCCATTTATGTCTGTGTCTGTGACTATTGCATTCCATGCCATAACTCTTGTGTGGAGGTTAGGTGATAAATTTTAGAAGTCAATTCTTTCTGGTTCTGGGGCTTCAACTCAAATTGTTAGGCTTACAAAGCAAGAATGTTTATCTGCTAAGCCTTCTTAGAAGTATTCTTCTGAAGAGTAAATGATTTCCTATTGGCAAAAATTTATTTACTAGCTAGTGTATATGTTCATTATGTATTATTACTCATCTATGTTGTTATTATCATCACATTTAGTTTTTTGGATGTACATATAAATGTATACATATGTATAAATATACACACATATATATTTAAACTATTGAAAGTTTCATTTTTTGTATTACAGAATCAATGAGTTGGTTTGTGTCCTTATGAATTGATGACAATACATCTACATACTTTCCTACAGCAAAAACTTCATACTCTAACATTTTATCATATGTCTTAGGTAAGGTCTTCAAATTTAAAATTTTGAAAAGCATTATTTAATATTTATTAGATGGCAATATTGATTTAATTTGGTTTCAGACATGGAGCACATGAGGCATAGTCACTGATAAACTTCATTTGTTCGGTAGTTAAGTTTTTAGTATTTCTCACAATAATGAATCATTAATAAAACCTTGTATTACTTGGCAGACTTACATTTTGCTATTTTATTTGGCTTAAGTCAATACAATATCAAGTAGGCCAGTCCTTGAACTTCTTGCTGGATCTTCTTGGCCTCTTTCAAAATTATCTCTAAATAGAGTGAACCTATGATGAGAAAAGGGACCTAATAACTGGACATGAGGCTCAGATGATATCACATATATAAATCCGGCATGATGGGGCACAACTGTTATTTGTATCTCTATATTGATGGGAGCAAAATACTCTTCAATTAAAAGTAATTCATTTGTACCTCATAAGTTTGAGCCCAGCCTGGATGAGACTGATACCACTGCCTCAAGCAGGCATAAGAATATCCTTATTAAACATATTTATGCTTATTGTATGAACTTATCACTGTTCTCTACATATTATATAAATAAATATAAACATGTACATGTTCTTCACATAAACTACCTGTCAGAGTATATAGCTTGATTTTCTAGATTCATAAACCCTCCTGAGTCTCTTAGTTGCCATAATCTAGGTGCTGATAGATACAAGGACTGGATCTACTGGTAGCTTTGGATGTTCACATAATTTATAGTTCTTTTGAATTTTTCCTTTTTCATTCATTGAATTGACTTATTTCCAGATTAACTTTTCTGAAAGAAGAGAGTGCAAATAAACATTTGAAGGAGAAGTAGAATGACACTTGAAATAGAACTCTACAAGGGAAGAATGTAAGATTCTAAGTGAAAAAATAGGTGCTTTCCAAAGTATGTATGTGTAGTTAAACTTTCAAGATTGTCATACAATGCCAGCCAACAACTAAGCAAACTAAGCAAAACTGTAGTAAATCCTCTTTAGCCACGAAGCTTTAATTAGTAATGAGAACAATACAGAGCCAAACTTCCATTTCTTTCTAAAGTTTTATTTCATTGCTATGCAAGTAATTGTAATATAGCTTACCATGCTTAGTATTTGTAGATGTTTATTCATATGAAGCATCCAAAGTAATCAGTGTTACTTCATTATTGTGACATTACTACTGTTTGCTCTCAGTACTTTATAGAATAAATAGTCTTTCAGTTTCAGAACTGAATGAGTTCTTAGAGCATATCAATCTAAGAAAAGGGCATAATTGTACCTTATAAATATTAATTGTTTATTCTAAAATTGTAAGTTTGGAGTTTTCTGTAGCTTTCATATTGATTGTGATTTATAAATTTTGTATCTTTAGAGAATCATGTGTATAATATTGATAAAGTTTTAAAAAATTAAATGTGCTTTCTAGGGGCATTGTTTTAATAAAAAGAACATAAGAAGGTTATTATTCATAAAACATGTTGGCTCATCCTCATGATTATTCATCATGATTGAAAGTAGGTAAAGTTAAATTACTTTCTGTTTCTATAATATAGGATCAAAATTAAACCGGCAACAGTGGGTGAAGGTACAGTGTGTATAATATTGATATTTTTACCTTATCTGAGTGAAAATTAAATGTTTTATATAATCAGTGATTACATGGCTAGAAAGAATATAACTGGCATCTTCCACATGTTATAAGTGATAAGTAAACAGAAATGCTTGCCAGAAGAAAGACACCAATTTTGTGTTTGTAGCACTACTTAAATTTTAGTACTCAGTAGTGGGCCAGGAATCTTCTGGGATAAATATTTTCATTATTTCAGAAAAGACTTCAACTCTGTTGTTCATGAGTGAACTTAGTCTAGAATAAACTTCAGTGAGACATAATTATACCAGAAATTGGATTTAAATACACTGTGTTTAGGTAAAAAATATTTTGTGAAGCATTTACATAGACACATGTCCCCTAGACCTCATGATAGTTTATTCAGGGGACAAAGAAGCAGCAAGCAATCATGACTCAGAGAAAAGGCAGCTTACATTTGTGGATCTGGGTGAAACTTTAGGTTTGCTTGTTGTGTTTCAGTGGCACTGACTTTAGTTTCAAAACTGCCCAAGGATTAGTTTGAGATATGGATGATAAGATCTCAGAAGTTTGAAAGAACTATAAATAAAGAAGATCAAAGTCACAAATATCTTTGAAATGGAAGAATGTAATACATTACTAATCATTAGTAATAAGCATTGCAACATATTTATTTCAGGCTTCATATTTTTTCCTAAAAGGTACTAAAAAAAATCTGTGAAAAGTAGAGAAGTTGTGTTAGATGATCTTTGATGCATTCAGATAACTAAGAGCAACTGCACAGGTGGGGATGCTTAGGAGCTATGTTGTAGATAGCCTGACATAGACATTAGGCTCTGAACTTGATTCCTCTTTCAATTTCCTTTGCTGTACATAAACACAGACTGCTCTCCTTTCTCTTGGCCATGCCTCAAGGACTATTTGAGCAGCACATATTTAATCTTTTTTTTGCTATTGGTTCAGAAGATAGTAGCATATTTGAACTTTACTGTTCACTGTTTACACTGAAAAGTACACAAAATTTGATATATTTCTGGAATGAATTTGACAAAAATAAGTAAAATGATGCTGAAACAAAGCTTTCTGAAATGTATTCTCTGAGAGTTTGTCTACTTTCCAGTTGTTTTCTTTCAGATTGTGGCAAGAAGCTTCAAGAGTTCTTTTGTCTTTTAAGGACCTCACCTGAGATAAAGCCACATACTTAATTTCTCCATAAAATTTTTTTGGAAAGCTAATATATATCAGAATTGAAATTTATTAAAACACATTGTAGTATCTGGTTTAGGAAGAAGAGTGTATAGGAGGAGAGAAACATAGATAAAGGACTCAATGCACCTGAGAACATGGGTATGGACATTTGAAGAAAAAGAAATAACTCACAGTCTTTCAACTTGCCATGTTGGTGTGGATTCTTATATTGAATCTGTAGGTTGATAAAGAACTCTAGTATATCATATTTACTTTCCACTGAGTTGCTTTGTGTAGACTTGATGTAATTGTTTTATTTTATCTTATTACATTTTATTTTGTCATGTTTTGTTTTTTTTCTAGAAGCCTGCTCTTTTCTTTTTTAAAAATAATATATTTTCTTTATTTCAGAATGTTAAAATGTATTGTCATTTCAGCATGTAGAATAAAGGTTTAGTGCTACTTGAGCACCGTAGCTGGAGTCCCAACTACTCAGAAGGCCTAAGTGGGAAGATCATTTTACTCTTCCATAAGAGCCTACCCTGGACAACACAGTGAGATTCTGTCTCAGAAATTTTTATTGTTATATTTCTGTTTGCCTTTGTTTTCTTTTTTGCCACTTAATATTTTCATTTATTTTTTTGAGAATTTTATATATGTATATAATGTGTTTTGATGATATTCACCCCTGCTTTTCCCATCAACTTCATGTTGCCCCCTTTCTTCTATCCACTGAATTCTTTTTTTGGTGACCATTCTGCTCTTTTCTAATGAGAGAAAGAAGAGAACCTGGACAGAAGGGGATGTGGGAAGAAATTAGGAGGAATAGAGTGATAGGAATTGGTAATCAAGAAATATTGTATGAGAAAATAATATTTGTTGATTTTTAATAGACAATGTTTTCCTGTGTGGCTCTGTTTGTCCTCGAATTTACTCTGTAGACCAGGTTGGCTTCAGATTGAGACATTCACCTTGTCTCTGCTTCCTGGGATTAAAGGTGTGTGGTACAACCAAAATAATTTATTTTTATTAAATGAAAAATAAAATAAAATAAAATAAATAATCTGCATATAAATTGGTCCATACTAGGAAACCTGAAATGAGAGGGTAGGGTTTGGTTAATGGTCTCTTCAGAATGGGTATCTAGTGCCCGGTGCAGTTTTCTTGACTCCAGTGGAAATCTTCCTATGCAGATTCAATTAATGCTCATTCTTTCCAGGTAACACCACCCAAAAATGTCTCAAAACTCTCCACAATAGAATACTTTAATGTCACTATTGATATTTATAACAAGAATATTATTTTAAGAAATAATTACCACATGAAAAAAATTATATAATAAAAATTTCTACTTCAGTTTTCAGTTTACTATGGGATACTGTATCTACCCCCAATGCTTTTGTAAGGTTGCATTATTATTTATTAAATAGCATATTGATTTAATGAAAAAATAGGATTTTCATCCTTTGTTTCAAAATCATGAAAGTTGATTCTGAAGCTCTTCCTTTTAATCTTTCTTTGATAATTTATGACAAATTATCATCAGTTTTACTTAGTCTCTTTCATGTGAAGGGCATACAGTTTTGCTTTTATACTTTACTTCTTTGTTATCTATTTTCCATTTGTGACTTAGCAGAGGATGATGTATTAATGTTTACTGCATCACATTATCTCTCTTAACTTATCAGCATTAGCTAGGGATCCATTTTCTTTTCCATCATGATAAGAAATGCATTGCTTGATAAGAATATATATCCCAGCTGAGCAGCTTGAAGTATTGTGTTTTCTCATTGGAATTCTCTGTAGGCATTGCTTCCAAGGGAAGAAAATCTGTCTTGTGTTGGCACACTGTTATTCTGCTCATTACCCAGTTCTCATTATGTCTTCATCTGTGCAGGACACGGTTACCATGCACAGTATGTCTTGCTGAACTAAGCACTGACAGGCTTATGACAAGGGTGGGTGTCCCACTAGGTAATTTTCCACAAAACAGAGTGATTTAATGGAAAGTTATTTAAAGAAATAGCTCTGTTGTGCTCACATGGATAGAGAGCACTGATCCACATAGCAAGTCAATATTTATCATGTGCTTCTTGAGCACAGACCAGTGTAAGATGATCTAGGGAATGTATAAAAAAAATGAAAAACTTGAAGGCTAAGTAGTGGATTCTATACTTTAGCCATAGCTGCATGTTCAGGGTTTTTGACTGAGCAGATCAACTTCTAATGTAAAAACTTTAAAAACTACTTTAATTATTTACCTCACTTAAAAAACAAAGATATTAAAAATGTACAAAAATAAAATCACCAAACAATAACAGATTTCATTAAGTATTCCCTCCTCAAATAGAATTTGCCCAGTTGTAAACAAATTTACTTTTCACTAAGTTAAATTTTTGCTTTTTATTTTTAAATCTCAAAAATATTAGCAAATTAACTGAAAACATATGCTATATATTCTTTCTCTACTTTGTTCATTGATGCTCTATTGAAATTGGAAATAGTTTAGATATCCCTCAAAGGATTTATGAGTAATGCAAAGGTTGTACATAGACATATGGAAATATTGTTCAGCTTTAATAAAAAAATTGAAGGTAAATAAATGAAGCAAGATACAATCATCCTGAGTGAGGTAATTCAGACTCCAAAATATGAATATTGTGCATTTTCACTTATATGAAATTGTTACTTTTAAGCTTTTTATATCTGTGCTTCAATCCAAATAGACACTAGTCTGATTACTATTTAGGGGAGGAGAAGATCTCCCCAAAAATGGGAAACATAGTAAGTGTTATATTAAGGTAGAGGGGAAACCAGAAAAGGAGAATTAAATAGGAAGAGGCAGGTGATTATAGGGTAATGAAGATAATGTGGGGAAGAACAATTAAAACTGAAGAATTCTTAAAAGTCCACATGGAATTACTACTGACTTCCTAACATATATAGATATAAAAGGAATTTAAACAGTCTCCATATAATGGCCCAATAAATCGTGGCACCAAGTAAAGCCTTCAGTGCCAGGAGTGTCTTACTTCTTGTTAAGTCATTGGCAAAAGAGACCTATTGGCCCCTATCCTCACATTGTAGTCTACTATCAAACACAGTCTATTACCAAATGGTTACTCTAAGCATAGTCTCTATTGCTGAAAAGATAACTTAAGTCATCAAATATTAAGAAATGTCACCATGCCCAACTATAAACTTCACATTCACTAACTAGTATTCATAGTACTTTGGGACACTTTGCATATTACCTGGAAAAAAAGTAACCATCAATATTATTGAGTTACAAACCTAGATACCTACAACAGAGACCTGCTTGTGCAATAAGGGCACAAATATTATGGGATCAACTAACCACATTTTAATTGTGTTTTTAAAACCCACTTCATGAAATGGAGCCTATAGCTGGCCTTAGTATGGTGGCCAAGAACCTAAATCTCTATAGGCTGTGAACCTAAGGGAAAACATACTAATGTTGTTTAGTTTGTGGAACATAGCAATAAAAAGATTACTAATCACATGATGTTATACCTATAGATAAGTTTATTTCTCAGTCCACATCAGAGAAGCTGCTTGCAGTAGATGGTAAATAATATAGAAACAAAAATTGGATATTTTGAAGATATAGAAATTTTTTAGTACTCATCCCTAAATGGGGTGTCTTTAGTACATTGAACCTCTGAAGCCACAGCAACCCATATGGAAAAGGAAGCAGAAATATTGTAAGAGACAGAGATGGTATAAAATGTCAAGGGATGGGTGTCCTTACAATTCAGTAGGACTGAACTCCCACAAATTGTGCCAACACTCACAGGCCTGTGAAAGTTTGAAGCAACCAAAGTCCTGGCAAAGTGGTAATAGACAGAAAAATTATAAAAATCTCAACCTTAACCAAGAAGATTTATGCAACTGATAACTTCTGGGAAAATAAAAATCAGGTTTTTTTCCATTGGAGTATCATTGGCTATACTAACTACCCTTTAGGGCAAGCCTTACTCTTATGACTAACTGAAAAACACAAATGAACTAAATATTTTGTTGTGTGCTTTTCTATAGTTGTTTTTTGTCTTAGTAGGTTTTTGTTTTTCATTGTTTGCTTGTTTTAAGTTTTTAAGAGACCAACAAAAGAACATGAAATTTAGAAGGAGTAGAAGAGGACTAAGAGTAGTTGGAAGAGACAAATAACATGATCAAATTATATAAAAAAATAATGATAAAGATCAATAAATTCTCTCTATAATATGTACCCAAAGTATATCTAGCTCTGTTCATTTTCTTCTTTTGTTAATTTACCATTGTCATTAGTGAACATCCTCTCACATTTTTTAAGATTCTTACTGACTCAACTTTTTATTCTTCTTACATCTCAAAAATAAAAATCAAAATAAACTATAAAAAGAAAACTGTTAAGTGTTTCTCTGTTGTTTAAGATTCCTTATTGAGAGTTCTCTATTTAGGTCCTCTGCTCTCCGTTTCTCATTTTTCATTAACATTTTTGAAATATAGCTTCTTGAATTTTCTATAATTTTGTATATTTTTTGTCCATTGATTGTGGAGTTGGTAAAAATATTTTGCCACTCTGTATGTTGCCACTTTCCCCAATTGATGATGTCCCTTGCCTTAGAGAAGCTTTTCAGTTTTGTGAACTCTCATTTATTTATAGTTGATCCTAGTGACTGTGACATTGCTGTGCTATTCAGGAGTTTTGTTTTGTACCAATTAGTTCAAGGCTATTCCCCACTTTTTCTTCTATTGGGTTCAGTGTATCTGGTTTGACATGAGGATCTTTCTTTGAAACACTTGAACTTAAGTGTTGTTCCATGTGAAAAATATAAATGTATTTTCATTCTTTCAATATAGATATTTAATCAGGTTATGCCATTAGTTGAAATAATGTATCTCAGAGAGGGATAAATTTAATAAACAAATTAAAATTATGTAATATGTGGGGATGAGAGTGAGGAATTAGCTAGAGAAATATGAGGTAGGGAGATAGAGTATGATGAGAGATGGCTGGAATTTGAGGGTTTTAAGTGGGGTAGACTGAAAACCAAGAGCAATGCAAGTTTTCTATGAGGTGATTATAATCAGGACTCTAGTAGAGACTTCCCATGATTGAACTTGGTTACATTTAGTTTAGTTGCTGGTCAAGTCCCATGCAAGTCCCCAAACAACCTACACTGTATATAAGATAAAAGTTTTATCTCCACACATTGACTGCAAGGATCCCATTATGGAGGACAATACCTACACAACTAATTGAACACAGATTTCAGCATGATTATCCTCATGTACCAGCTAATATACACTTGTAAGTGAATAATTTAATGTCTGCTTTTCAGGGTCTGTGTTACCTCACTTAGGATACTTTTTTTTTGCCAAGTTCTATCTATTTGCCTTAGAATTTCATGATGTCATTGTTTTTAACCAGCTGAATAATATTCCATTGTATAAATGTACCATATATTCTTTATCCATTCTTCAATTAGGGAATATCTAGGTTGTTTCCATTTTCTGGCTATTAAAAAGTTGCTATGAACATATTTGAGCAAATGTTCTTGTGGTAGGATGGAACAAGTTTGGGTATGTGTGTGTGGTGGTTTGAAAGAAAATGTCTGACAAAAGGAGTGGCACTGTTAGGTGGTGTGGTATTTTTGCAGTAGATGTGCCGTTGTTAGCAGAAGTGTGTTCCTGTGGTAGTGGGATTTGAATAATCTTTGCACAATATACTTCTAATTTCACAGACTACCTCCTTGTACCTGAGTATCAACATGTAGAAGTTCCTTCTCCAGTACCATGTCTACCTGAAGAAAACCATTCTTTCTACCATGATGATAATGGACTAAACCTCTGCACCTATATGCCATCACCTCAATTAAATATTTTCATTTATAAGAGTTACTGTGATCATGGGCGTAAGTCTGGGTCTTGAGGCAGGTGGATTTCCATTTACTGGAGAAACTGCCACACTGATATCTAATGTGGTTGTAATAATTTCCACTTTCACCAGCAGTGAAGGGTGTTCTCCTTGCTCCACATCCTCTCCAGCATATGCTGTCAATTGCATATTGACCTTAGTCATTGTGACAGGTGTAAGATGGAATCTCACAGTCATTTGATTTACATTTCTTTGATGGTTAAGAATGTTGAACATTTCTGTAAGTGGTTTTTTTTGACATTTGAAATTACTCTGCGTAGAGTTCTCTATTTAGATCTGTCCCACATTTTCAATTGGATTACTTAGCTTGTTGTTCTCTAGTTGCTTAAATATTTACATTAAATATGTAAATATTATTGATATTAGCACTCTGTCAGATGTGGAGTTTGAAAAAAATCTTTTCATTCTGTATGTTGGCATTTTGTCCTATTGATGATGTCCTTTGCCATATAGAAGCTTTTCACTTTCATAATATTCCATTTTTTAATTATCAGTCTGGGAGCAGGAGGAGCAGAGATTAGGTAGATAAGTAGAGAAATAGAGTCCTAGGATAGAAAGATGGAATTAGAGTTTATTAGGAGGTCAATATGGAAACTTAGTACATTTGAAACTCATTGGAACCTACAAGAGTTATTCTAGAGAGGACTCCAAGTAGTGAGAAATATGGAATCTGTAGATGTAGAATTAGAGTTACAGAAGAATGTAGAAAAGAAGAAATGAAAATGTATGTCCCAAACAGTGCATGTATGAGTTTTCTTACTTCCTTAAATAGATAGAACCTTATTCCTAGGACTCTTAGATTTAAGTTTCCTAAAGCCCCACTGCTATAAAGACATTATTTTATGCAACTCTGGGTGCAGCCCTGAGAGCTTGTTTTTCAGGCTGCTGTAAAAATGTCAAAGACATCAGGAGAACATGGCCCACAAAATCAGCTAAGCATGGAGGTTCATGGAGAATGAACTGATCATCACAAAGTCTGTAAGGGTCTGAGCTAGGTCCTCTGCATATATGTTATGGTTGTGTACCTTAGTATTCTTGTAGGACTCCTAATAGTTGGAGTAGGGTATCTATGCCACTCTTGCCTGTACTTGGGACCTTTTTTATTTTACAGAGTTTCTTCATTCACCCTTGAAGTAAGTGTTTGTACCTTGTTTTCTTCTAACTTGTTATGATAATTTGGGTTAATATCCCTCAGATCTTTTCTCTAGAAACATGGCGCAGGAATGGATCTCAGAGAAAGGAAATTTGGGTGCTACTAGGAAGAGTGGAGGAAGGGGAAACTGTGATTGGGATGTAATGTATAAAAAAGAATGAAAAATTAATAAAAATGAGCCCTAATGATATTCTACTGCACTCCCAGATTAGTGCCTTATCTAGTCATCATCAGAGAGAATTTCCTCTGGTAGCAGATGGGAACAGATACAGAGAGCCACAGCCAGACATTATGTGAAAAAAAGAGCTTAAATTGGAAGTCTTTGTCATATCCTTTCTTTTTGAGCCCAGAGAATTCTGAGGAAGGAGAAGCAGAAAGATTGTTAAGATTTGGAAGATATAAGGCAGAACAGGAGAATAAGACACTATAATTCAAATAAACAAGGCATATATATGAGCCCACAGAGAATGTAGCAACACACATAGGGGCTACATGAGTCTGCTCCATATCCTCTGCATTTAAATTTTAGTTATTAACTTATTATTTTTAGGGGACTCATGACTATGAAAACAAGTAGGTCTCTGATTCTTGTGTCTGCTTTGGCAACTCTTTTACTTCTGTTGGTTTGTGTCACGTGCAACCTCACCAGCAAGGAAGATACAACATCGGATCCTTCTCTCTGCAGTTTATTTGGGTGCTTTAAAATCTGGTTTCTACTGACTGACTAACTAACTGAACAACTGAGTAACTCACTCTCTCACTCATTCACTCACTGACTGACTAACCCTGGGAGGAAGCCTGCTCTTAGCTAAATACCCTCAGGGCATCCAATCCAAGATAGCCACGTGGGCATCACCAATAGGCTTAGATACACAGAAGCAAGCCAGATCCTTGGCCTAGCCAAATATGGAGTTGTTTACCAGGGAGAGTGCACAAGGCCAGCGCCATCTTATGATGTGGCTGTACGCAGGTCTCTACAGTTTCCCCTTTTTTAATATAAAAGCAACAGGCAAGAGTAGAGGCCAGATCTCTGTAGTGCAAAGGAATGTATACTAATGCTTCTCCAGGTGTCCTCCACCCAGACAACATCAGACCTGTCCGATACCCCTTTTCACAAAGGCAGAAATGTGGGTATCAACCCACATGCAATCAAGCATGCTCTTCTTGGGCCACAAACTTCAGCACGCACAAGGACGCCACTTGTCACGCACAATCTCAGTGGATCCCAAGTGCAGTGTGTAAGCCTCACATCCTGTGCTAGAAAAATTTACCTTTCAAGGTAGGCAGCCAAACATGAGGGGACTGTCCCATCTCCAAAGCAGCAAAGGCTTGTAGAATCATGGCTGCATTATGACATTGAGTGAACCCAATATGGCAAATGCACCACAGGCACACTAGGAATATCAGCACCATCAGGCCAGCCAGAGCTCCCACCCTCACCCACTCTTTAAGGTGGCCCATAGCGGTGGAAATCCAAGAGGACAGTCCTTCTGCCAGCCGGACATCTATCCGAGTAGAATTCACCATGATAATAGCCACTCTCAGCTGCTCCATCAGGTGATCAAATTCTCCCGTCCAATTACCTAAAAGATAGCTAGACAATTGTTTAGACAAGTTAGCAGCATGAGTAAAATTCTCATACTGTACACTGGTAATACACAGCCCTTGGAACTTCCATTTGCAGCCAAGCTGAGCCAGCTGCCACAAGACATCAACTTGCTCTTGAACTAAATCAATCCTTTGATTGACAATCATCAATCCTCCTTTCAACTGGGCAGCAGAACTCTGCAGTAAATCTAGGGCCCGCGCTGTGCTAGATGAAAGATCATTCAAGACTTGTGCGGTTTGCACTGTGTGGCTCATGGCAATGGCAGCGGTGGTGGCGCTAGCAGCCAACAAGGAAATGGCTGCAACTATGGCAGCAGTTATTTTGAAATCTCTCTTAGGTCTAAAAAGTGACATGGCATTCAGAGCCACTACAGGGACTGTCATCCATCTGGGCAAGCGTGTCACAACAGCAAATCTAAATTCACTAGCATTCCAGCATTGAGAATAAAAGCAACTGTCACTAGAACAAGTGCTGAAAGCAAACCGACTTACAATAAACATAAAAGGAGGAATAACACACACAGGTGTAGGCTCATATTTAATAAGAGAATAATTCTTAGCTATTAAGCAACTACCTCCAAGAACTTGATGTCTAGTGAAATTGCATGTAAAGTATCCCAATCCAAAAAATCCTCCGTTAATCATAAGTAAAGCTTCAGCATGTAAGCAACTACCATTAACCCCGCATAAAAGCCAATTATCAAAAGGATTCACACTCAGCCTCATCTGGTTATGACTCTTACTAACCCTCAATCCGGGGGGAAAAGATAAAATCTTTACTATCATCCGCCCAAACTGCGATATGTGATTGACATCCTGTCCAAGGCCACATCCCGCCCCTATTGTTGCCCAAACAAAAGGGGGCCCACTTTGGCTGAGAAAGGGGAAATTCCACCCAAGAAAGAGGTAATTCAGTCACCCCCGTTCCAGGAACAAGGCCATAAATCCAAGTAGCATTGGCTGTAACTGAACAACTCCCTGTCTTAGCATAAAACTGACCAAACCATCCAGTCTGAAACATGGACAGAGGAATGCAGGGAGAAAATTGAATGTTACTATTCCAATCAGCGTCAAAACATAAAGTTCCTTCTAAAGCAAAAGTTCTATTTTCTCCCAGAGGGGCTATTTCTGCATCTAAAGGATAATAGGGAATGTCAAGAGACTTATTGGTAGTAAAAAGACGTGGAAAAAGCTGAGCATCATGCTGAACCAGCATTGGTTTGGGAAACACCAACAGAATTCCCCATCTTGATTCCATCATTACTATGTGGCTCAGCAAAAGCATCATCAGGATCAGCAGCAACATCTGTTCGCTGTTCCTCGCCATCTTTCTTTTCACTTGAAACTTTTCTGGTCAGGCGTTCTGGAACCCACACTGGATCTTGCTGATCCTGGGGAAAAACACAAACAGACCCTTGTGCCCATGTCATCACGGGACCAGGCCCTTGCCAGAGGCCTGTCAAGATGTCCTTACATTTTACCATGCCTTTACAGGCACCATGAGGCGCAGCATGTCTATCTGCTGCAGAGTGCCCGTGAGCATCCAAATTTAAAAAATTATGAGTAAATAAAGCTAAGGAAAGTCTCTCTTTTGGGGTATGGCCATGGCCAATTCCCCCTGTTTGTTTTAGTAAACATGCCTTCAAGGTGTGATGGGTGCGTTCCACGATGCCCTGTCCTTGAGGATTATAAGGCAATCCATGGTTAAGTTGTACTTCCATTTGTTGACAAAACAAAGAAAATTGTTGACCTGTGTAAGCTGGGCCATTATCAGTCTTTAACTGAAGAGGCTTACCCCACGAAGCCCATGCTTCAAGGTAATGTGCAATAACATTACGTCCCTTTTCACCAGACATAGTAGTAGCATGTATGATACCCGAAAAGGTATCCACTGACACATGAACATACTTAAGCGTGCCAAATTCTGATATATGAGTCACATCCATTTGCCAGATTTTCATGGGTAAGAGACCACAGGGATTTACTCCCAAACTAGGTGGATTCAGAAAAGTAACACACTGATGTCAGTTCAAAACTATTTGTCTGGCATCAGCTCTGGACAAGGAGAACTTCTGCTGCAGAGTCTTAGAATTGACATGAAAAGACTGATGAAATTGTCTTGCATTGTCAAGGGCAGAGACAGGAAAGAATCATGGTTGTCTAGTGGCTAGATCTACTACTGCATTACCCTCACTTAGAGGTCCAGGCAATCTGGAATGAACTTGAATATGTTGGGGAAAAAACTGCATGTCTTGCTAGAATCAACTTCTGCAACTGCTGGAATAAGGCACTGATAGTACAAGTAGGCTTAATAGGTCCAGCTACTTCTAAAAGTTTGAGTGCATTAACCACATAAACAGAATCAGAAATCAAATTAAAGGCAAAATGGCAGGCTTTAAACACTTCAACCACAATCTGCAATTCCACTGTTTGAGGTGAGTTAGGGGAAAATTGAAACTGTACAGGCTGTTGGTTGTGGACCATATAAGCTCCACATCCTGTTTTAGAACCATCTGTAAAAACATTCACAGCTCCAGCTATGGGCTGAGGTGCAGTGGCTTTTGGAAAGACCACTGGGTGTTCCTTAAAGAATGTCATTAGTGGATGTTGGGGATAATGATTTTCAGTGTGTCCAAGAAAACTGCGTCGTAAAATGGCCCACTCATCAATGGTGGAACACAAGATAGATATTTGAAAAGCAGTATAGGGAACAATAATAGCTACTGGAACTACGCCAAAAAACTGAATGGATTGTTGGATGCCAAGTAAAGCCAAAGTTGTGACTGCAGTTGGGTAATGCCCAATGGATTTTGCAGGTGAAATCTTAGGATGGATCCATAACAATGGACCTTTCTGCCATAACAGTCCTGTAGGCTGTCGCATGGTAGAAAGAATGCACATAATATTGTCTTGATCTTCCTCAGCTCTCTTTAAACTCGCTTGCTGCAATCTCTCCTCCACAAGTCTAAGAGCGCCCCTAGCAGCATCATCCAACTGTCTAGGTGAATCCAAGGCAGAATCGCCTTGTAAAATAGCATACAATGGTTTGAGTTCATAGTTAGCTAATCGTAAATATCCTCTTATCCAATTAATATCTCCTAACAACTGTTGAAAATCATTCAAATTATTTAACTCATCTTTTCTAATTTCTAACTTCTGGGGAATTACTCTGTTGTAAACAATCTTGGCTCCTAGGTTATCAACAACATTACTAAGCTGTACCTTCTCAGGAGCAATAAACAACCCTCTATCCTTAAGGGAACTCACAAGGGTAGTATAGGCTTCATCTAGCATTTCTCTGGTTTTGGCTGCTAATAAGACATCATCCATATAATGTACACAACAAACTTGTGGAAACTTCTGTCTAATTGACTGTAATGCTTGACCTACAAAAAGCTGACACATAGTGGGACTATTAGCCACGTCTTGCGGCAATACTATCCACTCAAATCTCTGATCAGGCTCCTCATGATTACATGAGGGAAGTGTGAAAGCAAATCTTTCTGTATCTTTTTTATATAAAGGTATGGAAAAGAAGCAATCCTTAATGTCTACTGCTATGATATGCCATTATGAAGGCAATGCCGTCAACAATGGAAGCCCTCGTTGTACTGGGCCCATAGGTTGCATTTGATTATTTATAGCTCTTAAATCATGCAGTAATCTCCATTTTACTGATTTTTTCTTGATTACAAAAATAGGTGTATTCCAAGGTGATACTGAACTTTTAATGTATCCTAGCTGTAACTGTTCTTGGACTAAAGCCAAAGCTGCCTGCAACATTTCAAGGGTAAGGAGCCACTGGGGGATCCACATAGGCTCTAATGTCTTCCAAGTTATGGGAATTCCTTCCCCAGCAGCCCCTAGGAAAAACCCAACCCCTGCCTTGGTACGCTGGGTTGAGACTCAATAGGATTCTTTCTGCATTGCAGGTGTTTTCCTAGGCCAAAATTTGTATGAAATCCCATATTTTTCATCATATGTTGTGATGGTGGTGAATATTCATTAGAAAGCTGAAAACCCATGTCCTTAAATAAGTTTCTGCCTCACAAGGAGGCAGGTAAATCTAAGACATATGGCTGGATATATCCAGAATGGCCTTCATCACTCCTCCAAGGGAGTAGCCTGGCACTGACTGCTGAGCATCTGTATATCCCAAGTCTCTTTTAGCTGAATATTAATGCCCTTTTGTACATCCAGGGCTTGTGCCATACTGGCAAAAAAATTATTGTCCTGGCTATACCAGGGACTAAAGGCCAGAACACAGCCTTTTTAGAAAACATTGGCAGTATCTTAAGTATATAAGAAACATAAACTGCCACATAATTCTGCAATCTCACTTCTTGGAATTTAGCCAAGAGAAATAAAAATATGTACTCCCCTATTACAGGTTTGTGAACAAAAACACTCATACTTTTTTAAGACTTAACTTAAAGACACCATTAGAATTTCACCTGTATCAGGCCTGTCCTCTCAAGCCAAGAAGTATAAAAAATGCAATACATTAACAGTGTCCAATTTAGATACTGTTCTGGACTCAAGCATGCTCATGTGAGCCCACTCCAGTCACTGGGTAAGCTAAGCATAACTCTGTTCTGACTGCCTTCTATGCCTCTGGGCTGAAAGTGCACCCTAAACCGCCACTCCCACCTTCCATATAGAGAGGGGGAGCTGAAGGCACAGCTTGACATGCTGGGGACACACAGCACTCTCCTTTATCTGGATCCTTCTTCTTCTTCCAGACTGATCTAAGTAGCTCCTCCTCCTCTTCTGAGGTACGTCCTTGCAGATCTGAGATATCAAGGGCCTCCAAGTCAGGATAAAGTCCTCCCTTTCTCCTCGAGATATCAAAGGTTTCTAAGTCAGGATAAAGCCCTCCCCTTCTTCTTGAGATATCGAGGGTCTCTGCATCAAGATAAAGTCCTCCTATTCTCCTCCCTTGCTTGTCCCTCAAGCTTCCTGTTTCTCTAGAACGCTCCTCCTTCAACTGATCTAAAGCTGCTTGTCCTTCCTCCAGTGCTGCAACGCATCTCTGATCTTCTAGGCACCCCCTAATCAACTTCCAGATAGGCCTTACCCCTGCCTTAAGTGTTCCCTGCTCTTAGGCAGAATCTATGTCCCTTCCTAATTTCTCCCATGAAGCAACTGTAAGGTTGCCAGACTTTGCAAACCATGGTGCAACTGAATCACATTCCTGTAAAAATCTCTCCAAAATACTTGCCTTGATTTTAAGATCCTTAGAATGTAGCAGCTCATGTAGAGCCAAAAAAATTGGATGTGAGGTTGAAGACCCCATTCTTATATGACTTTTACTCCTTATTTTAAAAATCTTTTCTGAGCTTTTCCCAAAGAGCCCCTGTTATAGCTGTTACTTTCACTTTAAGCTCAAGTTTGCAATAATTGTCACTGTCACTTTAAACCAAAATTTGCAACTGCTCTTACTTTTACTTTGAGCCGAAACTGCTGTTACTGTTACCTTGAGCTCAAGGTTACTGTGCGTCCACAGCTACAGAAGATTACACCCACTCGTCAGTGAGTTTGCTGTGCATCCACAGCGTCAAGAGGTTACACCCACTCGTCAATGAGATTCCTCTTCTCTGCCTTTATTTACAGGTCGGAGCTATCCCGCTAGTGCCAAGAGGTTTCACCCACTCCTTGGTGAGTACCCTCTTCTCTGCCTTATCTTTATAGGCCGGAGCTACCCCACTCTAATCGTGGATCCCACTTTACCTGGGACTTACCGATGCACCCCCCCCGACTGCTGAGAGTTCTGAATCCTGTCATTCATTGGTATGAGTGCAGTTCTTATCTGCCAGGGTTTCGTTCTTATCAGTTCCCCGTACAGGCCACCACTTGTAACGCACAACCTCGCCAGCAAGGAAGACGCAACACAGGATCCTTCTCTCTGCAGTTTATTCGGGTCCTTTACAATCTGGTTTCTACTGACTGACTAACTAACTGAACAACTGACTAACTCACTCTCTCACTCATTCACTCACTGACTGACTAACCCCAGGAGGAAGCCTGCTCTTAGCTAAATACCCTCAGGGCATCCAATCCAAGATAGCCACGTGGGCATCACCAATAGGCTTAGATATGCAGAAGCAAGCCAGATCCTTGGCCTAGCCAAATATGGAGTTGTTTACCAGGGAGAGTGCTCAAAGCCAGCACCATCTTATGGTGTGGCTGTACACAGCTCTCTACAGGTTTGCATCTTTTAATTTTGATATAATAGTTTTCCTTTACCATTATCATATTTTGTATTGTTATATTTGATTGTTGTCTCTTAGAAGTCTATTTTCTAATGAGAGACAGAAATAAAATAGACACATACAGAGGGGAAAGGAGTTAAGGAGGAACTGTGAGAAATAGAGCAAAGGAAATTATAATCAGGATACATTGTGTAAGAAAATAACTATATTCCATAAATTAATTAAAAGAGAAAAAAGCAATATGACAAAAAATTAAAACAAAACACACACTCTACAGAAAAATTATGGAGTACACTCTGTATTGGTCAACATCTATCAACGTTGCTTTTCAAATACAGTGTTAGACCTCATGATATCATCCTGTTCTCTGATAAACTTCTGTGTTGATTTTAAATATGTTCAGATACCTTATCCTCTTTATAACTTTATAATTACTTTTACCTTGTGTTTTTAAGACATTGTATTACACTTGACTTACAAAAAGGTCAATTCTCTATTGTACTAAAGAATGAGTCTAATTAGCTATAACATTAGCTGTTTGATTTTAGCTTGTTTGGAACATTAGCCAAACAGCAGTGTTTATTTTTTCTAATTTGCAAAATGTAAAAATGTAATTGTTTTTCAGTCATCAATCATCCCATTTCCAAGCAGAACATTAATATATTTATTTAGCATTTTATTTGACTGGTAAATTATATTTGTATTACATTAATTTATATATTATGAAACTGCGGTAAGTTTGTGATGGTGATATTTGTGTAGAATTCAGAGGACAGTCAGACAGAGTCAAGTTGGTTCTCCCCTCTCATCAAAGAGGTTGTGGAATTAAACTCAGGTCCTTTGCCCGGGTAGCAAGTAATCATACCTATTGGATCATAACACTAGCCTGTAAATTATATTTGAAAAAAATATTTCTTTTTAAATCTTTGTTAAGTTTTTACTCTTAGATTATTTTTATACATAGATCCTGGTTAGATAGTGAACTCCCTTAGCTCCTCACTCTTTTTCTCCACTCTGCCATATCAACATCCTTTGTCTCTCTCATTAGAAAATAAACTTTAAATACTTCTATGAGAAAACATTTTTATTTTCCTTTTATACATGAAGAAAAAGGTAAATATACCTTTGATTCATTGATGAATTTCATACATAAGCAGTATGTAGAGTGGTTGTTATATGAGGAGAAAGGAATGAAGAGATTAGGAAATTCAGAATAGTAGATCCATGCCATTGAAATGTGATACCCTGTTTACAGAACTGTGCACCTGACTACATCTCAATAACTTCTTTCCTGTGATGGTCTCTGTGTATGTGTGTGTGTGTGTGTGTGTGTATGTATGTGTATGTTTATGAGAGAAAGAGAAGATTGAGGGGGAAGGAGGGAGAGATGGGGAGATATTTAAAAGTTTAAAGAACATATTAATTATCATTATGTATATTAAATATAATTAAGTAGAACCTAAAATATACTATTTTAAAAAATTATTTATTTTGCATCCAGACACATTTTTGTCTTCCTTTCTTTCCTCCCAATTTCTACTCCTATCCTCTCTGTCTTCCCATCTACCAATATGTTTTTAAACATACCCTTACTATATATCTCTTACTTCTTATCTTTTTCTTTTTTTGACCACACTTTTGGTTGGCTAGTGTGGCTGACTCCACCTACATCCCTCTATTTCTTCTGTTTCTGACCACACCCTTAATCTGCCAAGGTGTGACTAAGGATTAAAGACTTCACTAGGGTGACTGGCAGGCTCCACTCAGCTCCTAGTCTAACTACATAGAGTTTAGTCTTTCAATAGAGGTATTGTTAGAATCCACAATTACCACTCTGGAAAAATTTAGGGTCCATATAATCACCAAGTAAAGCACTGCTTTCTGCTGCTCATAAACTCCATTTAGATATTTGACAGTAAGGCCTGTTGAAAAGACTTATATGTTTTGCCTGTGAGGCTGAATCAGAAAGCATCACTTTAAAAAGCCATATCCCACTTGCCTCCAGCAAACAGAGCTGACCCAAGAAAACACTGCAGCTTTTAAGAAGCCATCTTTGATTCTGTTCCCTTTGCTTGTGAGAACAGAAACCTTAAATCCTCCATTTACAACTCCTTGCTTACATTGAGGCTCAGGAACCAGCCTTATTGGAGTTTAAATTGCACAAAGCAAACACACCATTTTGTAATCTAACCCCATACACCATTCAGTCTCTTTACCACAGTCCACTTGAGACATATAACTCAGAAGCTGCTCATAGTTCTGTTTCTATGATCTAGACTCTTTTTAAGCTTTCTGTGGCTTTATGTGGGTACATTTTACCCACACTAGTAAGCCACTTTTAGTATGAGGTTTCTGTTCTGTCCTTTCTGGCCTACCCTTGAGGTAATGACCCACTGTCCCACAGAAACACACAGGTGCTTTTATTAATTTTATGATGATCAGCCTAGTGCCCAGGCATATAACTTGCTAACTCTTTACTCTTAAATTAACCCATGATTCTTATCTTGTTCAGTCATACAGCTTGGTACCTTTTCTCAGAGCATAGTCATCTTCTGCATCTGTTGACTTCTCCTGGTCTCACTGGCATCTCTGCTCCACTCTTTCTGTTCCCAGAGATAATTTAGTCTGGTAGTCCCACCAAAAGTTCCTGTCTTCCTTCAGCCAATCAGAAATTTTATTAAACCAGTAAGCAGGACAATTAATTACAGTATAGCAACATAATCCCACTACAGGGCAAGTCACCCATACTCTTAATACTAATGTGCTAAATATGAAAGAAATATAGTTTCCACCTTAAGTAAAAAATGATCAGAATCTGTGGTTACAGTGTACTTGGGACCTTTATGAATCAGTACCAGATGGGGATCCAGAACTTAGAAGAAAAGTAAACACAGCCACCATTCTTAATTCAGAGGCTCTCTTCAATTGATAATCTCTTGCAAATGAAAAATTAGTCTCTAGTCACGTTACTAATAAAATTATTCTCAAGTGCAAGTATCATGTTTACTAGTATATGATCAACACAAAGAGAACACAATGGCTTTTGAGAGATTATTTGTTTCACGTTTTGTCAAGAAAATGTTTTCCTTTATTTATTTTTAACCTGATAACTTTTTTACATATATTTTATTCTTCCAGGCTTCTTTTAAAATACAATTTATATATGTATAAAAGTATGTGTCTCTGTGTGTTTCCTGTGCTTTTTATTTGTTTTTGTTTCTTTCTTTCTTTGTTTTATTCTACTTTTTTGTGTTTTTTCATTTTACTTATTTTAATTTATTATTATTCTTTAGATGTCTGTTAGTTTTTAAATATGAGACAAAAAAGTAAGGTATGACGAGGGTAGAATGGGAGATGAGGAAGTTTTTGGATGAGTTAGGGAAGAAAACATAATTAGAGTATATTGTATGAAAAATTATGTTTTCTTTTTTAGTTTTTTTATTTAATTAAAAAGGCTTTCCACGTATACCACTGTTCCCCCTTCCTTCCTTTCTTTCAGTCCTCCCCGAGCCTCCCTTCACCCCATGCCCTCATCCATTTTAAAGAGAGGACAAGTAGTCCCAAGTTGAGTCAGTTCATTCTGGTATATCCAGTTGAAGTAGGTCTGAGTTCCTCATACCAGTTTTAAGGCTGAATTAGGTGTTTCTCTGTAGGAAATGTGCTCTGAGATGCCAGTTCATGCACAGGAACATAGACTGTTCCTACTGCCAGAAGTGCCACAAACTGACCACATTATTTGACAGTCATCTACCTTTGGAGAGTTTAGTTCCTTTACCTGAAGTTTACTCAGCAATTATTTTTGATTCAGTGATCTCCCAATAGCTCTAGTCAGCTGTCTCTCTGGGTCTCCTCATGAATCTGATCCCTTTGCTCATATACATTCTCCCAGCTGAAAAGTTATTTTTTCAATAAAAAAATCTTGAATTTCTTGACTTCAAAAACTTTAGACATCTATTGACAATTTTTAGTCATGACTATAAAACAAACACCATAAATAAACACATATTTAAGCTCAAATTCAGAATCTTTAATTTTATATGAGTATTTGACATGTTGCTTGAAACATTTTTTAAAATATTTTATTTTTATTTTATGTGAATTGGTATTTTGCCTGCATTTATAACTGTGTAAGGATGTCAGATCTTGAAATTATAGACAGTTGTTAGCTGTCATGTGGATGCCAGGAATCAAACTCAGGTCCTACAGAAGAACAGTGCCCTTAAACACTGAGCTATCTCTCTAGCCCTAAAACTTAATGTAGAATATATTTTTGCTTTTTGTAGAAATCATATAAACTATGAAACTGATACAAAGATCTAGACTAAATCTAATGTAAGTAATCATCATGAATTTTCTTAATTACTAAGGATTGTGAAAATGCTGTGATGGTGTATGTTCCTAGATTGTCAATGTACCATTTATCTATTTATCTAGAAGGCAGATAATTTTATTTCTCAGAAGAATGTTTTACATTCACATTTACAATTTTTATCTGGATTCTTTACTTGCACTGTACTCACACAATGCTCTGAGGAGGCATATATTTTATTATAATTAAGAAAAACTCAACAGAACTAAGTAAAAATTTGTACTTTCAAAATTTTACAATGAATCTGAAATATCTGAATTAAAAATGCCCTAAAGTCACTTTGAACTGATGACACACTTTGCCCACAACCAAAAAAAATCACCCTCTGGGAAAAGAAATGAAACTCTAGCCCAGAATTACTATTCCAAACTGTCATTTGGTAAGGTCCCTTGATGCATGTCACCTCATTTTAGGCAGGAAGTTTGTGGCTATATTAATTTTATTTTCTCCATAGCAATGTTCTGAATTAGTGGTAAACATGCCTTTTTTCATAATTTTTTTCTGTATTGTTCTCAGAGTAGTTTTTGTTACTGTGAACAACCTGTGCCCAAAGGCTACTAGAGGAACATTATTCTAAGAATTGAGATTGGTTTTCTTTTTATTTTTTATTATTTATTTATATATTATTATTTGGCAAATTCAGATCATGCACCCTATCAAACTCAGTTATCAGACTTCTCAGATTTATACCTACTCTTATGACCTCCCCATTTACAAAACACCCATTAATTTACTGCAGCATAATTAAACTCCCTGTGGCCAGACCCTTAAAGAAAACAAGATTTTCCTCTTTCATACACCTGCCAGAGGCCATCAATACAGAAGTGAGGGATCGTGTCATTTAGCTATGTTCTAGTCTTGAGCTCTTGTATGTAGTAGCATGAATTTGAGTTTTAATAAATGAGAACCAGCCAATATTGAGGGAAGGTTGAAATATCAGAGAGAGAAAGCACCACAGTCAATTCTCACCAAACTGTCTTGTAATTTTCTCAGCCTCATGCCTGGTCTCTTCTGCCTGTCGCTCCTATCAGTCACTTCTGTTTCTGCAGGCCTTATATATCCTATCCCATCCAGGTTAGGAGTAAAGGTGTGTAGCCTTGAACTCACAGAAACAGAAGTTCTGTCTCTGGAGTTATGGGATAAAGGATGTTGATCACCACTCCCTGTGCTAGGGCGAAAGGTGTGTGATTGACTCAGCTGTTATAGGTGCTGCCAGGTGCAGATGTCCCATTGTCAAAAAAAATAATAGTCTATGTTTTTGAGATTTCTTAAATGTCATATTCTATGGATCTCTAAAGTGCTTGAAGAAGACCTGTCCATATAAAATATATCTGATCTTGAAAATGTATCTAATATAAGTTTAATTGCAATGTCTAACTACTAACTTACATTTCTTTATATCATAATTAGTTGGTAGTAATAATTTTCTTGAACTAGCAATTTGAACCTTGAACAAACAGGAATATATTATGTAGAGTGACAAAATTAATCTCAATCTTATATCAATATACACAATTTGTATACAATTTATAAAAAATCAAATACAATGTAAAATATTTAAAGCTAGTAATTTTTTTAAAGTAGATTCAATAATTTACCCTTATATTCTATTATATCTGTATCTCTTTCTTTTCTTCTTCTTTTTTTAAACAAGAACCCTAAGTCTAATCTCTCTTGTTTAGCTATTTTCTAACCATAACCAATAACGATTTTTAACCAATTACCCTAAACAACAACTCTCATTCATAACCCATTGAAAGACCAAAAACCACCCACCCCACCTCTTGGGAATATAGGTGTCTTGTTCTTAAATTTACTTCTTGCTGTTTGGAGGGTGACAGCATCTTTAGGGGATCCTGAAAAATGTTGTTGATTGTCAAGTCCTGAAATGTGTAGCTGTATCATTTGTTATCCAGTCTCTGCATAACAGGAAAGTGCACATCTTGTCTCATATTCTGGCTAGAGTAGTCTGTGAAGCTGGTTCATGTTCGCTAGACACTTTGAAATTGTCCTGAGCAGTTTGTAGTCCAAATATGATCTTTGGTTGGTGTTTTTCAGCCTGGTGGCTTTGTCATAGTGGATATGAAATCATCATTATGGGGCTCCATCTTCCTTTTGGATACTTCCAGTTCACAATTAGACATTATCATGGATCACTGCTGTAAACTGATAAGATACTAAAACCCAACACTATATACAGAAAGCTAAATGCATACATTTTTTATTCAGAATAGGATTAGTGAAAATAGAACTGTCCCTTCTTTTTAGTCATTCTTCTGTCCTGTATCAGGTGGCTCTTCTTATATGATACAGAGATGTTGCCTTTTCTTTTAACAAGTATGCTTGGGTTTAGAGAAGGAGAAAGCCACACTCCAACTCCAAATCCAGCTTTAATTTAAAATTTAACTGGGACTTCAACTTATCTTGTAATTAAAGACAGAGATTAAGAAGGACAATTTTACCACTTAGAGTATATTGGTACCAATAGATGTGATATTCTTTTGCCTCTGAATTTTTCTGGATAGCCTCGCTTCTGTTGAAGATGTCTACATGCCCAAAGTCTTTTAACTTCTTGAAGATGGTTATTTCTGGGTTTTTGTAAAGTCAGAAACAAAAACCTGCCCCACTCCGTTGTTTATTCTTGCAGCTTGTAAGAATTGTAGTATGGGTAGATGCAACAACAATTCTTACTTTCATGAAGTTTCCCTGGTTCAAATCAAATCCTTTATTAATTTTGATGGTACCCATAACTTTTCTTCACCTGTGGAAACAAAAGCAAAACCTTTTCCCCAATGTAGCACATA
The DNA here is from genome assembly GCA_004025045.1 of Sigmodon hispidus. Lineage (NCBI taxonomy): Eukaryota > Metazoa > Chordata > Mammalia > Rodentia > Cricetidae > Sigmodon > Sigmodon hispidus. Next base: position 130,049 of record PVIH01002757.1, on the reverse strand, counting down.
GTCTTCCTTCCATTCTGAGGTCAGTACATCTTTGAAATAGACAGGCTAATTCAGCTCATCTGTTTTTTTTTTTTTTTCTGTAGTCCAATGCCTTTCAGCAGCTGTTGTTCCTTTCTCATTAGCATTGTGAAAATTGAAAGTTAATGAAGCACTATGTAGTCTATTTCTAGGGGTATTTGTTACTCCTTTCTATTTATTTAGCATCTCCTTTAGATACATCAGTAACCATATCTAACCAGTCCTCAGGTGTGATCCGATTACAAGAAGACTAAAAATTCAATGTTTGTTTTACAAATGGTGAATGCATCCCATATGTCACAATTGCATGTTTAACCCTTTCTAGTTTTAACAAGTGTACCAGAGCACAATTAACTTCTCTATCTTTATACTTTTCCATTTTTTAATGTTTACTAGGTATATTAATGTTGGCTGTCTAATAACCTTGGGCTATTTTGCTATAGCGTTAGATGATATTGCTGAGGTCTGTTCTTTACACTCCTCTGTTTGTGTTTGAATATCTTTAAGTTCCTGTGTAATAGACTTTTTAAAGACTTCTTTCTTGGCATTCACATTAATTGACTTTTAAAATAATAAAACAGAAATAATCCAACCACTAATATTCATAATAAACAATATGATAAACATTATGGGGAAATCTCATCTACTTTATCTTTTCCTTTACTGATTCTAATATCAAATAGTCTAGAGAGAGATCACAAAAAGATTAAGCACTTTCCATTGCCTTAAACAAATTCCCCCCCTTTTTTTAAAAAAAAAAATCTCTCATACTCACCAATTTAGTTGTCAGAGTCAATTCAAATGGTTGGGAAGTGGGGCAGTTACCTAGTGTGATAGCAGCCCAAGGGGTTCAGAAAGAGAAAGAACCTGCAACTCATCAGGAGATAAAACACCACTGTCTGAAAAAATTTACCCAGATAAAAGTAAAAAAAAACCACATGTGGCCAGGTCTGCCTAAAGCTGAGGGTTATCTCAACAGCCTAACCAGTCTGTAATTACTCCTCTGCTTTCATGTTTGGTTGGTAAGTGACTTTTGGGGGGGATTTGTGCCCCAAAGTTGAGAGCCAAATGCAGTAGCACAAATTTGGCTAGGAATAAATGAGACTCAGAACCAAATATCTGAAGGCTGAAATATCAGAGGGATAAAGCACTCCAGTCAGTTCTCACCAAACTATCTTGCAACTTTCTAAGCCTCACACCTGGTCTCTTCTGCCTGTCACTTCTGTCAGTTGCTTTCATTTCTGCCTGGTTTCTATGACCACTTATATACCTTATTCCATCCAGTTTAGGATTAAAGACGTGTTGCCCTAAACTCACAGAAACAGAAGAAATTCTGTCTCTGAAGTTATGGGATAAAGGATGTTGATCACCACACCTAGCTTTCCCTGTGCTGGGATTAAAAGGTGTGTGTGATTGACTCAGCTACTTTTTTTAAAGTTTGTTTTCTTTTATTATTATTATTATTATTATTGTTGTTGTTGTTGTTATTATGAACAAAGAAGTCACACTTTCTATCCTTGTATATCCTTATTCAAGGTCCCTTCCCCCTCCCACCACATCAGGTCATTCTTTCTTCTTCACAAATCCCCGTCCTTTCCCCTCCCTGGCAGACAGCAGGCAGTCCCATGGTCCCACTGACCCAATATTGCTTAGTTCAGTCTCCACTCCTAGCAGATTCAGTTTTCTTCCCCCTCCCTCAAGAGTGAGTCAGGTGCTCCTCTAGGGGGAGTGGAATCCAAGGAGTTAGTCCAGGGTATTTCTGATCCCAAGCTGTTCAGTGGTTGTGGTTTGCAGCTTGGGCATGCTTTGCTTTTTTCTTGTTTGTTTGTTTGTTTAGAGTCCACTAATGAGTGAGTACATCCCCTACTTATCTTTCTGACTCAGCTATTTATCCTTGTATTGAAGTGTCAAGGATTTCCTAAACTATCTGCCTAGGATTTCACTGTGTGGTTTCTCTGATATCCCAGGATTTATTACATTTTTAACATATATCCACAGTTATATACAATGACATCACTTTTTTTTAAAGTCCACTAATGAGTGAGAACATCCCCTGCTTATCTTTCTGAGATTGTGATAATACCTTGCTCAGGAGGATATTCTCCATATCCATCCATTTGCATGCAAATTTTAGGATATCACATTTTTTCTTATTGCTGAGTAGTACTCCATTGTGTAGATGTACCATAGTTTGTTAATCCATTCTTCAGTGAAGCGGCATCTAGGTTGTTTTCAGATGCTTGCTACTATAAATAATGCTATGAACACAGAGTTGAGCTAATCCTTTTGTGGTACAAATGCATGTCTTTAGGGTATGTGCCTAAAAGTTGTATTGCTGGATCCTTGGGGAGATTAATTCCCAGTTTTCTGAGAAACTGCCATACTGCATTCCAGAGTGGCTGAACAAGCTTACACTCCTACCACCAATGAAGGAGTGTTCCCATCGCTCAACATCTTCTCCAGTTTAGGCTGTCATCTGTGTTTTTAATCTTAGCCATTCTGATGAGAGTAAGGTGGTAATTCCACAATATTTAAATACTATGACTCTATTGCCTCTGCTATGTTAGACAAACAAACAAAACAAAACAAATCAACCGTCAAAATAGTGCTTGATAGCTTAACATTTTAAACGCTTTTCTAATTAAAAATATACAATAAAACAAATTCAAATAAAAACCTCTAAATAAGTTACAATTAAATATATAATATGTAAGCTAATTTCTTTAAAAAATATAATGATTAAATGTAATAAGCCACATAAAATTAAAAATACACAAGAAATCTAAATTATAGTTATGTTTTCTTTTAACTAATTAACTGTTATTTAACTAACAACAATAAACCATTTTATTAGAGCTACCAAATTAAACCAACATATATATTTTAAAGATATCTTAACTTTGAAATTTAAGTCTAAAGATATGTAACATGGAAAATATTGCCTTTGTTTTCACAAAAGATAAAAACCTATAAATTACTTCCAGACTAATATAATTTGGTTGAAAAAGACCCCATAAAAATTTCTAGTAAAAACCAATGTGTTCACATATGACTCAAGCCAGCCAAGTAAGATAATCCAGGCTGAAATTCAGTGCCCCTCAATCAATAAAAAATAATAGTTAAAAACTACACTCAAATTGACAAAATATTTTTACAAGTGTTTGTTTTGAATATAATATTTAATATTAATAATCAACCTTTAAAAAAATCAAATTATTAAATCTACTTTAATTCTTTAATCTAAAAACAACTGTTATTCTCAAAATATTTTGTATTAATATAAATTTTAGTTCATTAATACAAATTAAAAGTCAATTTTGTTATGCTATATATTTCTACTTTTGTTTATATTATGTTTAACTCATTCATAATTATAATTAAAAATGAAAATTAATAATCATTCATAATAACCAAACTTATAGTAACAATAGTTAAATTTTGTTAAATATACAAAAAAATACATCTTAATTAAATCATATTCAACATTTCAAAGACCTACAAAGTATATTTAAAATATTTCATAAACTTAAACTTTTCAAAATAGTGGGGCAAGACTGTTTTTAACAACACCAATCTACTTCAAAAAGATAAAAAACATCAAAAAACTCCATGTAAAATTTAATTTCTTTGTAACAAAAGTTAACCATTAAACAGAAAACTATTTTTGCTTCTCCCTAACAACATGCTATATAAACTAAATATACAAAACCCATAAAAAATGACCTCTAAACTTTGACAAAACAAGTTAAATATTCCTTCAAGTTTCTACTTTACAAAAAAACAGCCAGACATCCTTCAAAACAAACACACAAAACAATTAACAAACTATGTCAAAATAAACAAAACAGTCTTTCAAATTTCCTTCTTCACTAAAAATTATGCCAAAGACTCTAGGCTTATAAGCTAAAAACAAATGCCCTAACATTGCAAAAAATTTTAAATAACTGTCTAAACAGACAAATGTCATTTCTAAATTTTAAAAGTTACTTACACCTTCTGTTTAATAAAACAATATTATATCCTCCTATAGTCCTTAATATAATTAAACATTAAATTGTTTAGTATAATTCTCCTTAGTCATTTTAAAAAATATATAAAAATAAAATTTTAAACTTGCAAAAATAAAATAAATAATAAAATACTTTCTTTGCATTTTACTAAATACAAATAAGTCAAATATTACAACTATTATTCCTAAGTTTTTAATGTATATAATTTTACTATATTAAATTTAAAACCTTTCTTTTTAATTAAACAAAAAGAGTGATGTTGGATGTTTTTCTGTGTGCTGTGAATATCATTTCTTAATAAAGGAACTGTCTTGGCATGCAGCAGGCAGGGAAATAAAAAATAGATGGGGAAGGAGAGCAAAGTCAAAACAGATACAATCCATCCACCCAAGAAACAAGATATAAAAAAATAATAAGCCACAGGCTATGTGGCAAGACAGATTAATAAAAATGAGTTAAGATGCAAGGGGAACACTCCACCACTGTTGGTGGGAATGTAAACTTGTTCAGCCACTCTGGAATGCAGTATGGCAGTTTCTCAGAAAACTAGGAATCAATCTCTCCAAGGATCCAGCAATACTATTACTGACCATATACCCTAAAGATGCACATTTGCACTCCAAAGGTATGAGCTCAACTATGTTCATAGCAGCATTATTCATAATAGCAAGAACCTCAAAACAACCTAGATGCCACTCAACTGAAGAATGTATTAACAAACTGTGGTACTTCTACACAAGTACTACTCAGCAATAAGAATTTGCAGGCAAATGGATGGATTTGGAGAATATCCTCCTGAGCAAGGTATCACAATCCTAGAAAGAGAAGCATGGCATGTACTCACCCATTAGTGGACTTTAAACAAAAGAGGAAAAAGAAAAGCATGTCCAAGCTGCAAACCACAACCACTGAACAGTCTGTGATCTGAAACATCTTGGACTGGCACCTTGTAGCCCACTCCCTAGAGAGGAACACCTGACCCAGCCTTGATTTTGAGATGAGGAAAGCAGATTTACCTGGAGTGGATGCTGAACTAAGCCACCTTGGGACCTTAGGGCCTCCTGCCCTTGATGAGGAGGAGATAATGGGATGGGGAGATGAGAGAGTGACTGGGAAGGCAGGAGGGGGAAGGGAGTTTGAACAAAGGGATACATGGATAAATATTAAAACTTTATTCATAATAAAAAATGAAATATATATAATCTTTAATAAAATGCAAAAAGTAGCCAGCAATAAGCCTGAGCCATAGGCCAAGCAAAATGAAATTAATATAAGCCTTTGTGAAATTATTTGTTGCTAAGCAGCAGTGGGGCTGCGAGTGGGGCTGAACCTTGAGGCTAAGTCAAACAGTTCATGACAAAAACCTATTACTACTACAAAATGTCAGTAAGAAAGTCTTAAAAAAATAGGGTAGAGAGAGAGCAGCTAAAAAAGAACTCAACTTTACCTCTGGCCACCGTGTTCATGTGCACAAACATGCACATACACTAGCACTTGTGGTTTAAATACAGCAGAAGTTTCAAGTTTAAAAGCTTTCTACTGCCTTTGCTTCTCACATTTGCTCTGCACCAGCTCTCCCAACTGAATCCAGACTCTTTTAGTCTCTCCTTAGAAAATAAAAAAGCATATAAGGGATAATTATATATAGAATAAAAACAATTAAGTCAGAATAGCATAGAACAAACAGAAGAAATAGTGACAAAAATTATAATAAAGTAATCCCATAAAAATAGAACACTGGAAGGATAATATACACAAAACTGACCTGTAAGGTATAAAAAAAAGTGCCCTGACACAACTTTATGATATAAGGAAGCTAGAAAGATGCCTTTGAGTTCATTTTCTCTTGTCCTTGTACTGCAAGGCATTAGGAATACCTTTAAAAGTAGTTTGTTTCCTCAATGAGACTTCCTTGGGGAAAACTGTTTTCATTTGCAAGTGGTTATCAATTTTAAATTGTTTCTAAGTTAGGGATGAGGGCTTGTGTCTACTCTTGTTTTTAGTTCTAGGACTCTATCTTGTCTTTCTGCTAGCCCATGATGGCCTTGTGCATGCATGCAGATGCTATGAGTTTATAAATATATATATATATATATATATATATACACATATATATATCAGTCATACTGTTTTGAGAAGGCTGTGTCCCCCTGGTGTGTCTTCTATTCCTCTAGCTCTTATACTCTAACACCAGTAGCTCAGGATTCACTGAGACTTGAAGGCAGAGTTTTGGTAAATATATTATGTTTAGGGCTCAGTGTTCAAAGGTATATACTTATCTACATATTATCCAGCTCTTGTCTCGGTTTCCAGTATATTCTGCTGCAGGAGGAAGCCTCTCTGATGATGGCTGGGAAAACATAGACTTGTAAGTATAACAAAATTTAATTGGGTGTCATCTCACTGCTTTGAACATTTAGCAGAACAGTTGTATTTGTGTCTCCCCGAGGTCACTGGACATATTTTCTCAGGCTTTTGATCACCCAAAAAGTATTAAGTATGGGTTCGATCTCATAGAATTTGCTTAAATCAAATAAGATTGTTCAGTTATTCCCACAAGGTTTGTGAAACCATTGCAGAAGCATTTCTTGTAGCCGGAACACAATTGTAGATTGAAGGGTTTATAGCAGTTTTTGATGTTTATCTCTATACTTAGTTGGAATGCAGAGAGCCCTATGATGCCAAGAACACTAGTCTATAGTAGAGAAATTATTAGGTGGGCACCAGCTCAACTTCACTGTGTTTAATCAGTTGTGTAGGTATTGTTTTAAACAACAGGGCTTGTTGTTGGATTGTGGAGAACATCTTATATCCTTAGAAACAGATTTGGCTGAATGTAAATTCCTATGGGACACTTTTGACCAACAAGTCAATAATGCTCCCCAATCTCAGCACTGGAAACTTCCTTTTTTTGACAGAAGACAGCTAATAGGGGCCCTGTATCTCCCATTATTTGGTTATATCAATTATAAAACCTAATAAGTGCACTGACTTTAGAGATATATTGTATTTAGGTTTTCAAACAATCTCTCAAATGACCCTTCATTATAGCTGTTCTCTTTGCATTCTCTTCCTTGTCCTTATTTGTTCTTCTCCTTCGTTTATCCTTACATTCCACTCTCCTGCCTTCTGTCCATCCATCAATGATTGTCTATCCTATTTTCCTTTCCTAGGGAGATCTATCCTTTCTATTTCCTTACTCTATATTTAATATGTTTGGTTTTATGAATTTTTAACATGCTTATTATTGACTTAACAACTAAAATCCACGAAAAAAGAAAATTTTTGCTATATTGGTTCTTAGTCCAGATTATATCAAGTATAGTGATTTTTTTCTAGTTACATCCTCTTACATGAGAATTTAATGATTTCATGTTTTTTTTTAAACTTTATTTATTTATTTGCCTTGGTGTTTGCCTGGAACTGGAACTACAGACAGTTGTTAGCTGCCATGTGGGTGCTGAGAATCGAACCCGGGTCCTCTGGAAGAGCAGACAGTGCTCTTAACCACTGAGCCATCTCTCCAGCCCTGATTTCATGTTTTTAAAAGTTCAGTAGCACTGTATAAATGCACCCCATTTTCTGTGTCCATCTGTTGACAGACATCTTGATTATTTGTACTTGCTGAGTATTATGAATAGTGGAACAATGAGCATGATTGAGAAAGGATGTCTGTAGCTTGAAAAAGTATCGTGTATTGGACAAAAAAAGCAGTATAGCTAAATATTAGGTTAGATTGATTGGAAGCTTCCAGAGATATAGCCACATGGATTTATGAATTTCCGTATGGCTCTACATATTTGCAGGCCTTCCTGCAATAAATTGATGTAGCACAAATTCTGGTTGTATGAAAGGAAACTCAGAGCCAGATATTGAGGGAAGGCTGGAATATCAAAGAGAAGAAACAGACCACAGTCAAATCACACCCATCTATACTCCAACTTGCTCAGCCTCACTCCTTGTTGTTTCTACTGACTAGTCTGTTTGTCTATACTTGCCTTAAAAAGCTTCTTCACTGAGTTATTTCACATCCAGGTTAAGATTAAAGGTGTGAATTACCACTCTCTGATCCTCCTGGATTGATTGTGGGTGGATCTCTTCTCTGACATTCCAGACAGGTTTTTATTAAATATATAATTTGTCACCACATATCCCCTTTTATGTCAAAAATAAGAAAGGTTAAAACTAATAAAAGAAAAAGCATATATAATAGGTATAATAATTATATACAATATATAAATGATAATTACATGAGTAATGTCCACTCCATTAACACTCAACAATAGCTTTTTCTTAAAAAAAATATTTATTTCTTTAGTTTGTGGATATCAGGGGACAGTAGTCAGTTCTCTGCTTTCACCATGTGGATCTTGGGGATTGAACCCAGGTCATAAGGCTTAGGGGCAAGTGTCTATACCTGCTGAGCCATCTCACCATCTGCACCCAGCGTACTTTTAAAATTATGAATAAAGTCATATTCTTTACACATGTATCCTCTTTCAAACTCCATTCAACCTCTCACCCATCCCAGACACTCTCTCTTCTTCTCATCACTTTATCTCCTCCTCAGCAAGTGCAGGAGGTCCCAAGGTCCCAATATGACATAGTTCTGCATCTACTCCCTGCAGATCCACTTTCCTCACCCCAATATCAAGGCTGGAAGGAATTGGCTCCAAGGTGCCAGTGCAAGGTGTTTCAGATCCCAAGCTGTTCAGTGGTTGTGGTTTGAAGCTTAGAAATGCTTTGCTTTTTGCTTTTTTGTTTAAAGGTCACTAATGACTGAGTACATCCCCTTATTCTATTTCTGGGTTTATGGTCACTCAGGAGGATATTTTCCAAATCCACCTATTTCCCTTCAAATTTCAGGATAAATTTTTTTCTTACTGCTGAGTATTACTCCATTGTGTAGATGTACCACAGCTTGTTAATCCATTCTTCAGTTGAGGGACATCTTGGTTGTTTCCAAGTTTTTGCTATTATGAATATTGCTGCTATGAACATAGTTGAGCTAATGTCTTTGAAGTGTGAATGTGTATCTTTAGAGTATATGCCCAGTAGTGGTACTGCTGGGTCCTTGGGGAGATTGATTCCCAGTTTTCTGAGTAATCTCCATACTGCTTTCCAAATGTAGCTGGACAAGTTTACTCTCACACAAATAATGGAGGAGTGTTTCCCTTGCTCCATATCCTATCCAGCATAGGCTGTCATCTGTGTTTTTGATCTTAGCCATTCTGACAGCTGTAAGGTGGTATCTCAAAGTTGTTTTGATTTGCATTCTCTGATGGCTAAAGATGTTGAGCAACTTTTCATGTGCCTTACTGCCATTTGTAATTCTTTTGCTGAGAATTCCCTTTTTAGTTCTAAACCCCATTTTTAATTGGGTTATTTAGGGTTATGAGCTCTAGTTTCTTGAGTTCTCTCTTTAATTTAGATATCATCCTTTGTCTGTTATAGGGTTGGTGAAGATCCTTTCCCATTGTGTAGGCTGTCATTTTGTCTTATCGACAGACAGTGTCCTTGGTCTTACAAAAGCTTCTTAGTTTCAGGAGGTCACACTTATTAATTGTTGTTTTTAGTGTCCCTGCTAATGGTGTTATATTTAGAAAATGGTCACCTGTGCCAATGCATTGGAGAACGTTTTCCACTTTATTTTCTATTAAGTTTAGTGAACCTTTGTTTATGCTGAGTTTTTTGATGAACTTTGTTTTGAGTTTTGTGTAGGGTGATAGTTTCAGATTTATTTGCATTCTTCTACATACTGCCATGTTGTTATTGCCAACACCATTTGTTGAAGATATTATCTTTTCCATTGAATATTTTTGGCTTCTTTATCAAAAATCAGGTGTTTATAGGTTTTTGGATTAATGTCAGGGTCTTTCATTTGATTACATTGATTCACAAGTCTGTTTCTATGCCTGTACCATGCTGCTTTTATTACTGTACCTCTATACTGTGGCTTGAAGTCACAGATAGTAATGCCTACTGAAGTTCTTTTTTTGAGAAGGAGTGTTTTGTCAGTTTTGGCTTTCCTGTTATTCTATATAAAGATGAGTATTGCTTTTTCAAATTCTGTAAAAAATTGTGTTGGAATTTTTATGGGGATTGCAATGAATCTGCAGATTGCTTTTGGTAAAATTTGTAAAATTTGTATTTTTACTATGTTGATATTACTTCTCCAGGAGCATGAGAGGTCTTCTTATATTTGAGATTCTCTTCAATTTCTTTTTTAATGACTCAAAGCTTTTTTCAATCAGATCTGCTACTTCTTTAGAGTTACCCCTAGATATTTAATGCTATTTGCAGAAATGATGAAGGGTGATATTTTATTTCTTATTCAGCCTATTTATTCTTAGTGTATAGGAGGGCTATTGAATTCTAGTTATTCTTGTTTTTTTAAATGTTGAACCATCCCTGCTTCTCTTTGAAATAGCCTACTTGATTATGGTGGATTATTTTTTCACATATGTTTTTGAATTTGGTTTTCCAGTATTTTTGCGTCAATGTTCATGAGGGAGATTGATCTCCAATTCTCTTTCTTTGTTGCATTTTTTGGTGGCTTGGGTATCAGGGTGATTGTATTCTCATAAAAAAGTTTGGTAACATTCCTTTAGGTTCTATTGTTTGGAATAGTCTGAGGAGTATTGGTATTAGTCCATCTTTGAATATCTGGCAAAATTCTGTACTGAAATCATCTGGCCCTGGGCTTCTTTTTATTTGGGATTCTTTTAATAACAGCTTCAATTTCTTTTGGGGTTATAGGTCTGTTTAGGTCTTTAATCTGGTTTTGATTTAATTTTGGTAAGTGGTACCTGTTCAGACAGCTGTCCATATTTTTTAGGTTTTCCATTTCAGTGGAGCATAGATTTTCAAATTATGACCTGATAATTAACTTGATTTCTTGGGTGTCTGTTTTTATGTCCCCCATTTAAATTCTGATTCTGTTAATTTGGAGACTATCTGCTTTTTGGTTAGTTTGGATAGTGGTTTATCTACCTTTTTGACTTTTTAATAGAACCAACTTTTTGATTTATTGATTCTTTATATTATTCTCTTTGTTTCTATTGTATTGATTTCAGCTCTAAGTTGGATTATTATCTTGCTGTCTACTCCTTCTAGGTGAGTTTGCTTCTAATTGTTCTTTTTTAAAAATGTATTTATTTATTTTTAAGGATTAAACACAAATGAAAAATTTTCAACCAAATTAAACCAAAAAGGGAAGACCTACTTCAATAAATCTAGAAATTGAAACACAAACATTATGCAGATATGAATGAAATTCCCAAAAATCATAAGGACATAAATTATAAATTTGTTTTGATAAATTGAAAATTCTGAAAAAACTGGTGAGTTTTTAGATAGCAATATTAAACCTAAATTCAATGAATGATTTTAACAAATGCATGCTTTGTAACCTTGAAATACTTAAAATAATAATAAAATACCATGCACTAAAAATAAAAACCAGCAATGAAAAACACAAGAAAATATGAACTTACTACAGAATTCTGCTGTAACTTAAAAGACTAAGACAAATACATATATTATTCCATAATACTTAAAAAAATAAATCAAGCCTTCCAAAGTTACAAAGCTAGTGAAATTCTGATATTAATCATAGTATTTCTTTTTCCTTTTTTAAATTTCGTCTTGCTTGGCCTATGTCTCAGGCTTATTGCTATCTAGCCCTCCTTTCATCTTAATTCAATTCATTTTTATTAATCTGCCCCGCTACTTGGACTGAGGGTCAGCTGTATTATCTTACAAGGTGATTCTTTGGCAGCTGGATCTATCTCCTGTGATCTGCCCTTCTCCTCCTATCTATGCTCTGTGCTTCAATTTTTCTGCCTACCTATGGTGCCTGATATAGGCCAATACAGTTCCTTTAATTAAAGAGTAATATGAACATCATACAGAAAGACATTACCAAATCAAACCCTTTCTAAACCAGTCTTCAGTTAGTTAAGTTTAAGATTTTTTATGAATAAAGTCACATTTTCTATCCCTGTATATCCTTGTTCTAGGTCCCTTCCCCTTGCCAAACCCTCCAGTCACTCTCTCATCTCCACATCTCCCCATCTCCTCCCCAGAAAGGCAGGAGGTTCCAAGGTCACAATGTCCCAATATGGCTTAGTTCAGCATCCACTCCTGGCAGATACAATTTACTCACACCAACATCAAGACTGAGTCAGGTGTTCTTCTAGAGGGAGTGACATCCAAGGTGCCAATCAAAGATGTTTCAGATCCGAAGCTGTTCTGTGGTTGGAGTTTGCAGCTTGGAATGCTTTGCTTTTTGTTTTTTTGTTTAGAGTCCACTAATGAATGAGTACATCCTCTGCTTATCTTTCTGGGATTGTGATACCTCGCTCAGAAGGATATTTTCCAAATCCATCTATTTGTCTGCAAATTTGAGGATATCATTTTTCTTACTGCTGAGTAGTACTTCATTGTATAGATGTACCACTGTTTGTTAATCCATTCTTCAGTTGAGGGGCATCTAGATTTTTACCAGGTTCTTGCTATAATGATTAATGCTGCTATGAACATAGTTGTGCTAATGCCTTTGGTGTGCAAATGTGCTTCTTTAAGGTATAAATCCAGAAGTAATATTGGTGGATCCTTAGGGAGATTGATTCCAATTTTCTGAGAAACTGCCAACTACATTCCAGAGTGGCTGATCCAGCTTATACTCCCACCAACAATGAAGGAGTCTTCACCTTGCTCCACATCCTCTCCAACATAGGCTGTCACTTGTGTCTTTTATCTTAGCCATTCGGACAGGTCTTAGGTGGGATCTCAAAGTTGTTTTGATTTGCATTTCTCTGATGGCTAATGAAGTGGAGCACTTTTTCAAGTGCCTTTCAGCCATTCATAATTCTTCTGCTAAGAATTCCCTTTTTATTACTGAACTCAATTTTTTGATTGGGTTAATCAAGGTTTTGGGTTTTAGTTTTTTGAGATTTTTATGTTTTAGAGATCAGTCCTCTATTGTTTGTAAGGTTGGTGAAAATCTTTTCCCATTCTGTATGCTGTCGTTTTGTCCTATTTACAGTATCCTTGGCTTTCCAGAAGCTTCTCAATTTCAGAACGCTCAAATAATTGATTGTTGATCTTAGTGTCAGTGCCACTGGTGTTATATTTAGGAAGTGGTCACCAGAGCCAATTCATAGAAGGATATTTCCCAGTTTATTTTCTATCTAGTTCAGAGTGGCTGGGTTTATGTTGAGGTCTTTGATCCATTTGGATTTGAGTTTTGTGCAGGGTGACAGGCTTGGATCTATTTGCATTTTTCCACACTACCTATCAGCTATGCCAACACCATTTGTTAAAGATACTATCTTTTTTCCAATGAATATATTGGGCCTCTTTGTTGAAGATCAAGTATTCATGTGTTTTTGGGTTAATGCCTGTATCTTCAATTCCATTCCTTTGATCCAGAAATCTGTTGTTAATGCCAGTACCAGGCTGGTTTTATTACTGCAGCTCTATAGTATAACTATAACTTGAAGATGGGGATGGTGATGCCTCCTGATGTTATTTTGTTGTACAAAATTATTTTGTCAATCTTGGCTTTCATGTTATTCCAAATGAATTTGAGTATTGTTCTTTCAAGGTCCAAGAAATATTGTGTTGGGATGTTGATGGGTAGTTCATAGAATCTGTAGATTGCTTTTGGTAGAATTGCCATTTTTACTATGTTGATCCTATGTAGGATCATGGGAGATCTTTCCATTTTCTGATATCCTCTTCAATTTCTTTCTTCAGTGATTTAATATTTTTGTCAAATAGATCTGTTTCCTTTTTTTGTTGTAGTTACTCCAAGGTATTTAATGCTATTTGCAGCTATTATAAAGGATGATGTTTCCCTTATTTCTTTTTCAGCCTTTTTATCTTTAGTGTATAAAAGGGCTACTGATTTCTTTGAGTTAATCTTGTATCCTACTACATTGCTGTAGGTGTTTATCAGCTGTAGAATTTCCCTGGTATAATTTTGGGGGGTCACTTATGTATACAATCTTACCATCTCCAAATAGAGATAGTTTCACTTCTTTTCCAATTTGTATCCCCTTAATCTCCTTTCATTCTTTTATTGCTTTGGCTCTAATTTTGAGAACTATGTTGAATAGATAAGGGGAAAGAGGACGTCCTTGTCTATTTCCTGATTGTAGTGGGATTGCATTGAGTTTTTCTCCCTTATGTTTTATGTTGGCTTCATGTAAATTACCTTTGTTATATTTAGATATTTTCCCTGTATTCCTGATCTCTCCAGATTTTATCATAAAGGAGTGTTGGATTTTGTCAAATGCTTTTTCAGCATCTAAGAATATGATTATTTGTTTTTTTTCCTTCAGTCTGTTTATATGGTGGATGATATTTACAGTTTTTTGTATGTTGAACCAACCCTGAACTTCAGGGATGAATCCTGCTTAGTCATGGCAGATGATATTTTTATATATTGTTGTATACAGTTTGCCAAAATTTTGTTGAGAATTTTAGCATCAATATTCAAGAGGGAAATTTGTCTGTTATTCTCCTTCTTTGTTGTTTCTTTGAGTGCCATGGGTATTAGGGTAATTGTGGCCTCATAAGAGGAATTTGGCAATATTCCTTCAGTATGTACTGTGTTAAATAGTTTGAGAAGTAATGGTAGTAATTCTTCTTTGAAAGGCTGGTAAAATTCTGCACGGAAACCATCTGGACCTGGCCTTTTTTTTACTTGGAAGGGTTTTAATGATGACTTCTATTTCCTTTAGGGTTATAAGTCTGTTTAGTAATTAATCTGTTCTTCATTTAACTTTGGTAAATTGTGTATGTCCAAAAAGCTGTCCATTTCTTCTAGGTTTTCCATTTTTGTGGAATATAGATATTCAAAGAATGGCTTGATAATAATCTTGATTTCCTATGGGTCTTTTTTTATGTCCCCATTTTCATTGCTGATTTTCTTGATTTGGATACTCTCTGCTTTTTGATTTGTTTGGATAAGGGCTTATATATCTCATTGATATCTCAAAAAGCCAACTATTTAATTCATTGATTCTTTGTATTGTTCTTTTTGTTTCATTTGTATTGATTTCAGCTCTAAGTTTGAATATTTCCTGCTGTCTACTCGTTCTATGTGACTTTGCTTCTAATTGTTCTAAGGATTCAGTTGTGCTGTTAGTTCTCTAGTGTGATATTTCTCTAGGCTGTTCACATAGGTATCTAGTGCTATGAATTTTCTTCTTAGACTCCTTTCATTGTGTTCCATAAGTTTGGGTACTTTGGGGGACTTTGATTTCTTTCTGAATTTCTTCCTTGACCCAGAGGTGGTTCAGCTGAGTTGTGTTTAGATTCCATGTGTTGGTAGGCTTTTAGATGATTTTAGATGCTGTTGAACTTTAACATTACGCCCTGGTGGTCCAATATGATACAAGGGATTATTTCCATTTTTTATCTATTTATATTTGCTTTATGACCAATTATGTGGTTAATTTTAGAGAAAGTTCCATGTGGTGCTGAGAAATATGTGTATTCCTTTTCATTTGGATGTAAGTTTCTATAAATATCTGTTAAATCCATTTGCATCATAACCTTTGGTAGACTCATTATTTCTCTGTTGATTCTCTGTCTGGTCGCTCTATCCAAGAGTGAAAGAGGGATATGAAGTCTCCCACTATTTGGGTATAAGAACTGATGTGGGATTTGAGCTTTAGCATTGTTTCTTTTACATAGGTAGTTGCTCTGACACTAGGCACAATAAACATTTAGTGTTGAAATCTCCTCTTGACCTTTTTTTCCTGCGATGAATAAGTAATGTCCATCTTGCTCCCTTTTAATTGCTTTTAGCTTAAACTCTTCATTGTTAGATATTAGAATAGCAACCACAGCTGTTTCTTGGAGTCATTTGATTGGAAAATCTTTTTCCCAATCCTTTACTCTGTTTCTTTCTTTGTGGTTGAGGTGTGTTTCTTGTATGCAGCAGAAAGATGGCTTCTGTTTTTGTATCCATTTAGTTAGTGTGTGCCTTTTTATAGATGAGTTGTGTCCATTGATATTAAGGTATATTAATGACCTCTAATAGATGGTTTCTGCTATTTTTAGTGGTATATTATATGTATTTCCTTTCTCTGTGCTTTTCTTCTGTGGGATTATTGAATGTTTTTTGTTTCATGGGTGTATCTGGGATCCTTAGGTTGGAGTTTTCCCTCTAGTGCTTTCTGGAAGGCTGGATTGGTAGATAGGTATTGTTTTTGTCTCACTTTGTCATGAAATATCTTGTTTACTCCATCTATGGTGATTGATAATTTTGCAGCATATAGTATTCTAGTTTGGCAGTCATGCTCTTTTCTTGTCTGTATAACTTCTGACCAAGACCGTCTTTCTTCTGTCATTTCCATTCAATATTCATGTGTTAATCTGATGGGTCTGGTTTCATAAGTAAGTTGTCCCTTTTCTTTTGCTGGTCTTAATTATTTTTCTTTGATCTGTATGTTTTGTGTCTTGATTATTATGTGGTGAGTGGACTTTTTTTGGGAGTCATATCTATTTGGTGTTCTGTAAGCTTCTTATATCTTTATAGGCTTTTCCTTCTTTACATTGGGAAAGTCTTCTTCTATGATTAAATTGAGTATATTGTCTATGCCTTTGAGCTTGTATTTTTTTTCCTTCTTCTATTCCTATTATTCTCCGGTTAGGCCTTTTCATGGTGTCCCAGGTTTCCTAAACATTCTTTATTTTCAGTATTTTCTTTGCCTGATGTATCTATTTCAGCTACTGAGTCTTCCACTCCAGAGATTCTGTCTTCCATCTCTTGGATTCTGTTGGTTATACTTGTATCTGCAGTTTCAGCTCTTTTCTTCAGATTTTCTATTTCCATCTTTGCCTCATTTTGTATCTTTTCTATTATTTCTATTTCAGTTTTTAGTTCCTGGAATGTTTCTTTCATATTTTGCTTTACCTTTTCTAGGTTTTCTTTCAAGGATTTGTTCATCTCTTCCAATTTTTTGTTTCTATTTTCTACAATTTCTTTAAGGGAATTTTTTGTATCTTTTTTGAAGGCTTCAATAATCTTCATAAAGATGGTTTTGGTGTTGTTTCCTTCTGTTTACTCTTTATTGGCTTTGTTCAGGTCTTGTAGTTGTAGAACCACCAGTTTCTTGTGGTTCTGCCTTGTTGTTCTTTATATTGTTATATGTATTTTTGCACTGGCATTTGCCCATGGCTTCAGTGGCTCACAATTAGGCAGCTCACAGACAGTTTTGGCAAGATGAATTTTATGTCTTCTGTCTTCTCTGAGCAAGGGGTCTGTGTGCTCAGTCTTTGAATCTGCTCAGGACAGGTGTCTGAATTTCAAATCCTCAGTCCTTCTCTGATGACACTGTTTGCCCTGGAGGCAGGGCATGTCCGTGCAAAGTCCCCTCTTTTAGGTGTGGCTGGAGGAGCCCCTCACCACCAAATCCTAGGTCCTGTCTCCTAGGGAGGGCTGAGATCAGGCTCTAGGGATTGACTCTTTTCCTGGACAGCAACTTCCTGGAAGTCAGTTCAGGTGCTAGAGTCTTCTCAAACTCTGCACAGGGTCTGAATTTCAAAGGCCTCATTCCTTCTCTGCTGATGCAGTTGGGGGCAGGCTGGCCATGCAAGGTCTCCTTTTTTTAGTTATGGCTAGTGGAGCCCCTCACTACCAATTCCTAGATCCAGTCTGCTAAGAAGAGCTGAGATCAGGCTCTAGGGATTTACCCTCTCTTTTTCCTTTTTTAAAATTTTTTATACATATATTTATTATTTAGTGTTTTTACATTATGCACCCCATCAAACTCAGATATCAGACCTCTCAGTATCATGGCCACACTGATGATCTAACCATTTACAAAATCACCTATTCATGCTGCTCATTTGCTTACTGGAGAATAATTAAACTTCTTGTGGGCAGACCCTTATAGAAAACAAGTCTTTCTTTACCCACCACTCTTCCAGAAGCCATCAATGCAGAAGTGAGGCATTGTGTCATTTAGCTATGTTCTGGTCTTTAGTTCTTCTGTACAATGACATCTCTCTCTTTTTAATTATTTTTAAAGGCCACAAATGAATGAGTATATCCCCTGCTTCTTTTTCTGGGATTGTGACACCTCACTAAAGACGTTATTCTCCATATCCATCCATTTGCTAGCAAATTTTAGTATATCATTTTCTCTTACTGCTGAGTAGTACTCCATTGTATAGATGTACAACAACTTGTTAATCCATTCCTCAGTTTAAGGTCAACTAGGTTGTTTCCAGGTTCTTGCTATTATAAATAATGCTGATATGAACATAGTTGAGCAAATGCTTTTGGGGTGTAAATGTGTGTCTTTAGGATATATGCCTATTGCTGGATTCTTAGGGAGATTGATTCCCAGTATTTGAGAATCTGCCATACTGCTTTGCAAAGTGGTTGAACAAGCTTATACTCCACCAACATTGGAGGAGTGTTCCCCTTGCTCTACATGCTCTCCAGCATAAACTGTCATCTGTGTTTTTAATCTTGGCCATGCTGACAGGTGCAAGGTGGTATCGCAAAGTTGTTTTGATTTGCATTTCTTTGATGGCAAGAGATGTCAAGCACTTTTTCATGTACTTCTTAGCCTTTTTTAATTCTTCTGCTGAAAAGTCCCTTTTTTGTTCTGAACTCCATTTTTAATTGGGTTTTTAAGAGTTTTGGTCTCTAGCTTTATGAGTTCTCTATATATTTTAGAGATCAATCCTCTGTCATTTGTATGGTTGGTAAAAATACTTTCCCATTCTTTAGGCTGTCATTTTGTCTTATTGACTTTGTCCTTGGCTTTACAGAAGCTTCTAAGTTTCAGGAGGTCCCATTTATTGATTGTTGTTCTTAGTGTCTGTACTACTGGTGTTATATTTAGGATGTGGTCAACTGTGCAAATGCATTGAAGGGTATTTCCATCTTTCTTCTCTGTTAAGTTCAGTGCAAATGCGTTGGAGGGTATTTCCCACTTTATTGTAGAAGATATTAGGCTGTTATATGTATACAATTTGGTAATATTTATTATTTTAAAAACACTCACAGTACCAAGGAAATTTAGAGAGGGAGAGACAGAAGCAGCTCACAGGGGGGTGCCACAGAGTAGTCTTTTATAACCAAGCTATAGGTCAAAAAAGGGCTGAGTTATCTCTTTGTCTTTGGGTCGTTTTTTAGCTGGCCACGCCCCAAGTGGCTCTGGTTGCTTGATGTCATTCGGAGTTTACCTGGGTAACTTCTGATTTCCCCGAGTCATTTTTGGGATTTGGAGTATTTTTATAGATGTCTTACCTATAAATTTTTTTAAAAGACCTGGCTTATCGTAATTAAAATAAATGATGTTTTGATTTTTTTATCTTAACGTTAGTAATGGCCTGTCTTATTTAATTTTTTTTGTTAGTATTTGGCATTAATTGTGAATTGAATTTATTTTTTAAGGGTGTATTTTTGATTTTTAGTTGCATGAGCAATTTTTTATATGTTATATTAGCATGATCAAAGGCCAAAGAGAGTATTAGTTGTGTCTGAACTCTTGGAGCTGACACTGTTTTATTTATAGCTTGAGTCAAACTATATAGAAAGTTTGTATAAGGCTCTTTTGGACCTTGTTTAACTTGAGTATATGACTTAATTTTTTGACGTGAGTGTAAAATTTTTTTAAGCATTTAAGGCAGCAGCAGTATGGCACAGCTACAGGGCATGGTAATGATAAACAGTTTGAACTGTTATATCAGCAAACTGGTCTTTTTAAGGATTTGTTTTTTGGAGATGTTAACATTTTTCGTTTGATCTTGAGATTTTAAGGCTTTCGCCTCTTTTTTAAACTGATTTTTTATTGCAAGGTTTGACTAGTGTATAACATTATAGTTATCAAATATTTTTAGTCATTAGGAACTATTTGATTTTGTGTCAACTATGAATTTATGAATTGCTTTATAAAAGATGAGTTTACATTATGTGTTACTGTGGCTTTTTTGGTTTTAGATCTTGTATATGGATAGGTTTATGACTATATTTTACATTATCTGAAGTCGTTTTATGTAATTTTTTGGTCTTTATTGTCACTGGGAGTAGTGTCAGTGGAGTAAGGGGTAGTTTTTTTATTGTAACTATATTAGGTAGAACATTTTTTATTGTAATATTTTTTAAAAGGAGGTTTTGGGTTGTCTTGAGCAGATGTTGTTTAAATACATTCAAGTCTATTTGTTAGTAAACACATTATAATACCTAGAATATTATAAGTCATAGTTACTAAAAATTATAACAGAATTGTGAATATGGATTTTTATATATAAAATATTATCTGTGATAACTAAGAGCACTATGTGAAAATTATTTATCATTTTATAATTTTTTTAAATAATATAAGAGATATTATTTATTTATATGTTATATAAAGTCATGGATTCATAATTTAATGATATAAGCTAAAGCAATATAAAATTCAAATGTGATAAACTTCAGTTAACTAAAACCATAGCTACTTCTTATACATAAGAAAATATAATGGTAGTATTTTGAAAAGAATGATTATAAGCAAATATACAATAGTTATATATAATATTAGTCATTTATTAATCCAATAAAAGTTAATATAACCTACAGAGAATAAATTTTTTATTATTATCAATAGCTGGATATTCTGGTATACTGAAATGGGACATATGCATTGGTAAATTAAATGCACTTTTCAAAAACTAGTAGACATATTATCTAAGAGCACTTGACACTCTTTGAAAGGATCAGTGTTGAATTCTCAGCACCTACAAAGCAGCTCAGAACTAACAGTTGTAATTGAACATAAAATTATCATAAATAAATATATATGCATATAGTTTACATGCATTTAATTTGATGTATACTTTTAAAATATAAGTATTTAAATGAGAATACATGTGCATTAATGTTGTAAGAAATTTATGGCCCAGCTTAGGCCCATAGTCCAAATAAAACCCTTCTTCGCATGACCTGGCCTAGCCTGAGAGTTGGACCTGCAGTCCCACTTAGGTCCAAATAATCACACAAAGGCTTATATTAATTACATTTTGTTTAGCCTATGGCTCAGGCTTATCATTAGATAGCTCTCACATCTTAACTGAAGACATTTATATTACTCTTTCTTGACACATGGCTCATGGTTTACCTGTACTCTATTACATATTGCTTCTTGGGTGGCTGGATTGAGTCTCTCATGCTTCACTCCTTCCTTTCCTTTTATCAATGCTTGGATTTTCCACCTGCTTCTAAGCTGCTCTGCCATAAGCCAAAAAAAAAAGCCTCTATTATCCAATGATAATTTATAGCATAGAGAAGTTCAAATTTGTGACTGAACCTCATTCACAGCTCTCAAAAAATTGGAACAAATGGAACAGGAAAGATAGGAGAAAGATTGATTTTTATTTTTGACTAATGATATAAAAGTAGAAAGCAAATCTAGAATTCACATTGTTTATCTGAAGGTAGGCAGTCAGGTTGTTTGAGCAAGAAAGAGTCTCCATTTCAATTCAAATGTAATATTACAACCTGGCAGAGATTTTTACTGTTAGGGGAGTTCAATCTTTTCTTCTAGTCAGACAGTAACCTGATTGGATAAGGTCTATTCATATTAAGAGCACTCTAATTTTTGTAAAACCTACTGACTTAAATGTAAACATTATTTGCATGTAAACTGTATTTAAAATAAACATCATAAAAACTTACAAAAGTGTTTGAATATATATCTCTGCCATGTACCCAGGCAAATTATTTTCCAAAAATATAGTAGTCAATTTGTTAAAAGTTTGACTTGAGTCTTTTTACTACTAGAGTTTTGATATGTTTGCTCCTAGTTTGACAACAAAAACTTGAGAAAGTGACATAAAATTAAATGGTAATTTTATAATGTTCTAGCTCTCATCAATTATAATGTTTAAAAACTTCTCTTATACAAGAATCAGAAAATTATCTGAAATATATCCTTCCCTGCTTTGTGTCCTGAAATTATTTTGGTATAGTAAAAATAAGCATGGCCCACTTCATATTCCCCATGTTGAAAAAAACTCAACCTTGTTAGAAGACTATGTTAACTTTAGTAAGAATTAAAGATTTCAGACCCAAGAAACGGTAGAATAAGCATATATCTATCTCAACCAGAATAATTCTGGTAGGTCCTAGATGCTCAAACTATTCATATTCAATCTTTACTCAAATGGTAGTCTCTTGATATAATGGAAAATAACTTAATACATAATTATGAATAAGTAGTTAAAGATATTACTATTTCTCAGCAATAAAACATGAGTAAAAGACAATGGTGACTATTATTAAAATATGAATATTTTAATAAAAATTTGCATTTCTCTGATGGGTAAAGATGTTGAACATTTTTTAAAGTGCCTTTCAGCCATTTGTAATTCTTCTGCTGAGAATTCTCTGTTTAGTTTGAAACTCATTTTTTGATTAGGTTATTCAGAATTTTGGGCTCTAGTTTCTTGAATTCTCTATATATTTTAGAGATTAATCCTCTGTCACTTGTAGGGTTGGTAAAAATCTTTTCTCATTCTAGAGGCTGTCATTTTGTCTTAATGACTGTGTCCTTGGCCTTACAGAAAATTCTTAGTTTCAGGAGGTCACATTTATTGATTGTTGTTCTTAGTGTCTGTGATACTGGTGTTATATTTAGGAAGTGGTCACTTTTGCCAATGCATCGGAGCATATTTCCCACTTTCTTTTCTATCAAGTTCAGTGTAGCTGGTTTTATGTTGAGGTCTTTGATCCACTTGGTTTTGAGTTTTGTTCATGGTGATAGACTTGGTTATATTTGCATTTTTCTACATACTGCCATCCAGTTATGCCAACTCCATTTGTTGAATATACTGTCTTTTTTTCCATTGAATATTTTGACCTTGTCAAAAATCAGGTGTTCATTGGTGTGTGGGTTAATGTCAGGGTCTTCAATTTCATTCCATTGATACACAAGTCTGTTATTATGCCAGTACCGGCTGTTTTTATTACAGTATCTCTATAGCATAAATTGAAGTCTGGGATGGTGATGCCTCCTGAGGTTTTTTGTTGAGCAAAATTTTGTTTTGGCAATCCTGGCTTTCCTGTTAATCAAAATGAAATTGAATATTGTTCTTTCAAGGTCTGTAAAAATTGTGTTGGGATTGTGATGAGTACATTGAATCTGTAGATTGCTTTTGTTAAGATTGATATTTTCACTACATTGATCCTACCTATCCAGGAACATGGAAGGTCTTTCATTTTCTGGTATTCTCTTCAATTTCTTTTTCTTTTCTTTTCTTGTATTATTATGAACATAGAAGTCATACTTTCTATCCTTGTATATCCTTATCCAAGGTCCCTTCCCCCTCCCACCACATCAGGTCATTTTCTCTTCTCCACAACTTTCTCCAGAGATTTGAAGTTTTTGTTAAACAGCTCTGTTACTTCTTTGGTTATAGTTACATTGAGATATTTAATGCTATTTGCAGCTATTATAAAGGGTGATTTCTTCTTCAGACTATTTGTCTTTATTATATAGGAGGGCTACTGATTTTTTTGAATTAATCTTGTATCCTGCTACATTGCAGAAGGTGTTTATCAGCTGTAAAAGTTCTCTGGTAGAATTTTCTGAGTGACTTTTGTACACAATCATATCATCTGCAAAAGGAGGTAGTTTCACTTGTTCTTTTCCAATTTGTATCCCCTTAATCTCCTTTTGTTCTCTTATTGTTTTGGTTAAAACTTTGAGAACTATATTAAATAGGTAAAGGGAGAGAGAACAGCCTTGTCTTGCTCCTGATTTCAGTGGGATTGCTTTGAGAATTATCCATTTAATTTGGATTTGGCCTTCGGCTTCTTGTAAATTGCCTTTATTATACTTAGAAATTTTTCCTTCATTCCTGATCTCCCTAGGAATTTTATCATACAGGAGTGTTGGACTTTTTCAAAGGCTTTTTCAGCATCTAAGGAGAATATCATGTGTTTTTTTTTCCTTCAATTTGTTTATATGACAGATGACATTTATAGTAGTTTCTTTGTTGCATCATCCCTGCATTTCTGGGATGAAGCCTACTTGATCATGGTGGATGACTTTTTTTATATGTTGCCTTAATCAGTTTGCCAAAATTTTGTTGAGTATTTTTGCATCAATGTTCATGAAGGTGTCTGTAGTAATCTCTTTCTTAGTTGTATCTTTGAGTGGGTTGGATATCAGGGTGATTGTGGCCTCATAAATTGAGTTTGACAGTGTTCTTTCAGTTTCCACTGTATGGGAGAGTTCATTGAGTATTGGTATTAGTTCTTTTTTGAATGTCTAATGGAACACTGCAATAAATCCGTCTGCTCCTGGGATTTTTATATTTGGGGACTTTTAATAACAGCTTCAATTTCCTTTGGTGTTGTAGGTCTGTTTAGGTCTCTAATCTGTTCTTGATGTAATTTTGATAATTGATACTTGTCCAGAAAGCTGTCCATTTCTTCTAGGTTTTTCCATTTGTGTGGAGTAAAGATTTTCAAAGTATGATCTGATAATTCTCTGGATTTCTAGGGTGTCTGCCATTATGTCTACCTTTTCATTTCTGATTCTGTTAATTTTAATACTCTGTCTTTTGGTTAGTTTGGATAAGTATTTATCTCCTCTTGTTGACTTTCTAAAAGAACCAACTGTGTGATTCATTGATTCTTTGTATTGTTCTTTTTGTTTCAATTGTATTGATTTCAGCTCTAAATTTGATTATTTCTTGCCATCTATTCCTTCTAGGTGCGTTTGCTTCTAATTGCTCTAAGACTTTCAGCTG
Source organism: Sigmodon hispidus (assembly GCA_004025045.1). NCBI lineage: Eukaryota > Metazoa > Chordata > Mammalia > Rodentia > Cricetidae > Sigmodon > Sigmodon hispidus. The sequence continues at coordinate 105,249 of PVIH01002757.1, read as the reverse complement.
GGCTCTTAGTTCTCTAGTGTGGGATTTCTCTAGGCTTTTCATATAGGCATCTAGTGCTATGAATTTTGCTTTTAACACTGCTTTCATTGTGTCCCATGAATTCGGTTATGTTTTGGATTCATTTTCAAAATTCTATAAAGTCTTATATGTCTTTCTTAACTTCTTCTCTGATCCAGAAGAGATGAAGAGAGGTGGTTCAATGTAGAGATGTTCAGTTTCCATGAATTTTAAGCTTTCTGTGGTTTTTGTTGTTTTTGAATTCTAACTTTAGGCCAAGTGGTTATTCTCATTGTTTTGTATGTATCGACATTTACCTTATGACCATGTATGCGCTCAATTATAAAATTCCATGGGATGCTGAGAAATATGTATATTTCATTGTGTTTGAATAGAAGATTCTGTAAATATTTATTAAATTTATTTGCAACATAACATCTGTTAGATCTCTTATTTCCTTTTTGATTCTTTGTCTGGTTGACTTATCCATGGGTGAAAGTGGGGTATTGAAGTCTCCTACCATTAGGGTATGACATTTATTGTGGGGTTAAAGCTTTAGTAGTGTTTCTTTTACATATGAAGGTGCCCTTATATTAGGGGCATAAATATTCAGGACTAAGATCTCTTCTTGATTGTTTTTCCCTGAGACAAATAAATAATGTTCATCCTGGTCTCTTTTGATTGATTTTAGTTTGAAGACTATTTTGTTGGATATTAGGATGGCAACACTAGCTTATTTCTTGGGGCAATTTTATTGAAAAATCTTTTTCCAACCCTTTACTCTGAGCCTATATTTGTCTTTGGAGTTGAGGTATGTTTCTTGTATGCAGCAGAAGGTTGGCTTTTTTTTAATCCATCATGTTGGGGTGTGTCTTTTTATAGGTGAATTGAGTCCATTGATGTTAATGACCACTGATTGCCATTTCCTGTTATTTTTGGTGTTAGCTTGTATGTATTTCCTTTCTTTTGGCTTTTCTTCTCTGGGGTTATTGATTGCTTGTGGTTTCATAGATGGATCTGTTTTCCTTATGATGGAGTATTCCCTCATGTGCTTTCTGTATGCTGGCGTTCTGGATAGGTATTGTTTCAACTTGTCTTTGTCATGAAATGTCTTTCTTTCTCCACATATGATGATTTATTGTTTTGCTGGGTATAGTTGTCTGGGTTGTCAGCCATGCTCTTTTAATGTCTGTATAACTTCTAACCAGGACCTTCCTGCATTCATTGTTTCCATTCAATAGCCTGGCTTTATTCTGATGGGTCTGCCTTTATAGGTAAGTTGGCCCTTTTCCTTTGGTGCTCTTAGTATTTTTTCTTTGTTCTGTATGTTTTGTGGCTTAATTATGTGGTGTGCAGACTTTTGGGGGGATCTAATTTATTTGGTGTTCTGTAAGCTTCTTTGTCTTTATAGGTATTTTCTTCTTTAAGTTGGAAAAGTTTTCTCCTATGACTTTAGTAAATACATTATCTTTGGCTTTGATCTGTTATCCTTCTCCTTCTTCTATTCCTATTACTCTCAGGCTTGGTATTTTCATAGTGTCCCAAATTTCCTGAACATTTTGTGTTATGACTTTTAGGTTTTGGTGTTTTGAGTGATTTGTATTTCCACTATTGAGTCTTTCACTCCAGAAATTTTCTCTTCCATCTCTTTGATTTTGTTGGTTATACTTTTATCTGTAGTTCCAATTCATTTCTTCAGATTCTCTATTTCCTCCTTTACTTTGTTTTGTGCCTTCTTTATTATTTCTATTTCAATTTTTAGACCTTGAAATGATTGTTGAATTTCTCATTTTTGATTTTATTTCATGAATTTATTCATCTCTTCTAATTTTTTATTTGTATTTTCTTCTATTTCTTGTTTTTTGTTTGTTTGTTTTTGTTTTTTGGTTTTATGGTTTTTTTCTTTATTTATTTTGTATTTATCAAAAAAACAGTAAAATGAATTTAAAATGCTGAAAAGTTAACAATAACTATAAAGAGGATAAAAATCATAAGCAAGAATTATCAAGGGTGATAATCCAAATAAGATTGCTACACATATGTTTACTTTGTGTTCAGCTTTCCCTCTGAATTATTTTTCCATCCCTGTATATCCTTATTCAGGGTTCCTTCCCCCTCCCACCACATCAAGTCAGTTTTCTTCTCAACAATTCCCCATCCCCTCCCTGGGCAGGGAGTAGACAGTACTATGGTCCCACTGACCCAATAATGTTTGGATCAGTCTCCACTCCTGGCCAAATCCAGTTTTGTCCATCCTCCCTCAAGAGTGAGTCAGGTGTTCCTCTAGTTGGAGTGGGGTCCGAAGGGTCAGTCCATAGTGTTTCTGATCCCAAGCTGTTCAGTGGTTGTGGTTTGCAGCTTGGGTATGCTTGGCTTTTTTTTCTTGTTTGTTTGTTTAGAGACCACTAATGAGTGAGTATATCCCCTGCTTATCTCTCTGAGATTGTAATACCTCACTCAGAAGGATATTCTCCAAATCCATCCATTTGCCTGCAAATTTTAGGATATCATTTTTTCTTACTGCTGAGTAGTATTCCATTGTGTAGATGTACCACAGTTTGTTAATCCATTCTTCAGTTGAGGGACATCTAGGTTGTTTCCAGGTTCTTGCTATTACAGATAATGCTGCTATGAACATAGTTGAGCTAATACCTTTGGAGTGTGAATGTGCCTCTTTAGGGTATACACCCAGAAGTGGTATTGCTGGGTCCTTGGGGAGATTGATTCTCAATTTTCTGAGAAACTGCCATATTGCATCCCAAAGTGGCTGCACAAGATTACACTCCCACCAACAATGGAGGATTGTTCCCCTTGTTCCACATCCTCTCCAACATAGGCTGTCATCTGTGCCTTTTATCTTAGCCACTCTAATAGGTGTTAGGTGGTATCTCAAAGTTGTTTTGATTTGCATTTCTCTGATGGCTAAAGATGAAGAGCACTTTTTCAGGTGCCTTTTAGCAATTAGTAGGTCTTCTGCTGAGAATTCCCTTTTTAGATATGTACCCCATTTTTTGATTGGGTTATTCAAGGTTTTGGGCTCTAAATTCTTGAGCTCTTTATATACCTTAGAGATCAGTCCTCTATCACTTGTAGAGTTGGTGAAAATGTTTTCCCATTCTGTAGGCTGTGGTTTGTCCTATTAACAGTGTCCTTGGCTTTGCAGAAGCTTGCCAGCTTCAGGAGATCCCACTTATTGATTGTTAGTCTTAGAGTCTGTGCCACTGGTGTTATATTTAGGAAGTAGTGGCCTGTGCCAATTTGTACCAGTGTATTTCCCACTTTCTTTTCTATTAAGTTCAAAGTGGTTGGGTTTAAGTTGAGGTGTTTGATCCACTTGGATTTGAGTTTTGTGCAGGGTGACAGGCTCGGATCTATTTGCATTTTTCTGCACACTTCCATCCAGCTATGCCAACATCATTTATTAAATATACTATCTTTTTTCCATTGAATGTTTTGGGCCTCTTTGTCAGAGTTCAGGTGTTCATAGGTTTTTGGGTTAATGTCTGGATCCTCAATTCTATTCCATTGGTCCACAAGTCTGTTTTTATGCCAGTACCAGGCTGTTTTTATTACTGTAGCTCTATAGTATAGCTTGAAGACAGGGATGGTGATACCTCCTGAAGTGCTTTTGTTGAGTAAAATTGTTTTAGCAATCCTGGCTTTGCTGCTATTCCAAATGAAATTGAGTATTGTTCTTTCAAGGTCGAAAAAATATTGTGTTGGGATTTTGATGGGCAGTGCATTGAATCTATAGATTGCCTTTGGTAGAATTGCCATTTTTACTATGTTGATCCTACCAATCCAGTAACATGGGAGAGCTTTTCATTTTCTGATATCTTCTTCAATTTCTTTCTTCAGTGTTTTAAAATTTTTGTCAAATAGGTCTGTTACTTCTTTGGTTATAGTTACTCCAAGGTATTTAATACTATTTGCAGCTATTATGAAGGGTAATGTTTCCCTTATTTCTTTTTCAGCTCTTCTATCTTTAGTGTATTGAAGGGCTACTGATTTCTTTGAGTTAATCTTGTATCCTGCTACATTGCTGAAGGTGTTTATCAGCTGTAGCAGTTCCTTGGAAGAGTTTTGTGGGTCACTTATGTATACAATCATATCATCTGCAAATAGAGATAGCTTCACTTCTTCTTTTCCAATTTTGTATGCCCTTAATCTCTTTTTGTTCCCTTATTGCTTTAGCTAAAACTTCGAGAACGATATTGAATAGATAAGGGGAGAGAGGACATCCTTGTCTAGTTCCTGACTTTAGTGGGATTGCTTTGAGTTTTTCTCCATTAAGTTTGATACTGGCTGTCGGCTTCTTGTAAATAGCCTTTATTATATTTAGGTATTCTCCCTGTATTCCTGATCTCTCCAGGTCTTTCATCATAAAGGAGTGTTGGATTTTGTCAAAGGCTTTTTCTGCATCTAAGGATATGATCATGTGGTTTTGTTCCTTTAGTTTGTTTCTATGATAGATAACATTTACAGTTTTTCATATGTTAAACCAGCCCTGCATTTCCGGTATGAAGCCTACTTGGTCGTAGTGGATGCTATCTTTTATACATTGTTGTATACAGTTTGCCAAAAATTTGTTAAGAATTTTTGCATCAATATTCATGAGGGAAATTGGTCTGTAATTCTCCTTCTTTGTTGTGTCTTTGAGTGGCTTGGGTATTAGGGTGATTGTGGCCTCATAAAAGGAATTTGGCAATATTGCTTCAGTTTCTACTGTGTGAAATAGTTTGAAGAGTAAAGGTAGTAATTCTTCTTTGAATGTCTGGTAGAATTCTGCTCTGAAACCATCTGGGCCAGGGCTTTTATTTTTAGGGAGGTTTTTAATGACAACTTCAATTTCCTTAAGGATTATAGGCCTGTTTAGGAAATTAATCTGATCATCATTTAGTTTTGGTAGAGGGTACCTGTCCAGCAAGCTATCCATGTCTTCTAGGTTTTCCATTTTTGTGGAATATAGATTTTTAAAATATGATCTGATAATTCTCTGTATTTCCTGGGGGTCTGTTGTTATGTCCTCCTTTTCATTTCTGATTTTGTTGATTTGAACACTCTCTCTCTGTTTTTTGATTAGTTTGGCTAAGGGCTTATTTATCTTGTTAACTTTCTCAAAGAACCAACTCTTAGATTTGTTGATTCTTTGTATTGTTCTTTTTGTTTCAATTGTATTGATTTCAGCTCTAAGTTTGATTATTTTTTGTCGTCTACTCCTTCTAGGTGAGTTCGCTTCTAATTGTTCTAAGGCTTTCAGCTGAGCTGTTAGGTCTCTAGTGTGGGATTTCTCAAGGTTTTTTATATAGGCATCTAGCCCTATGAATTTTCCTCTTAAGACTGCTTTCATTGTGTCCCACAAGTTTGGATACGTTGCAGATTCCTTTTCATTGAATTCTAGGAAGACTTTGATTTCTTTCTTAATTTCTTCCTTGACCCAGAGATGGTTCAGCTGATTGATGTTTAGTTTCCATGAGTTGGTAGGCTTTTCTTGGGTTTTGATGTTGTTGAACTCTAACTTTAGGCCCAGGTGGTCCGATATGTTACAAAGGATTATTTCCATTTTTTTTTTGTATCTGCTGATATTTGCTTTATGACCAATTATGTGGTCAATTTTGGTGAAAGTTCCATGAGGAGCTGAGAAATATGTATATTCCTTTGCCTTTGGGTGGAAGGTTTTGTAGATATCTATGAAATCCATTTGCATCATAACCTCATTTAGGCTCCTTATTTCTCTGTTGAGGCTCTGTCTGGTTGATCTATCCAGGGTTGAAAGTGGGAAATTGAAGTCTCCCACTATTAGGGTATAAGAATTGACGTGGGATTTGAGCTTTAGCAGTGTTTCTTTTACATATGTAGATGCACCTATATTAGGGGCATAAATATTTAAGATTGAAATCTCTTCTTGACTAATTTTTCCTGTGATGAGTAAGTAGTGACCATCTTGGTCCCTTTTAATTGCTTTTAGCCTAAAGTCTACTTCGTTAGATATTAAGATTGCAACCCCTGCTTGTTTCTTAGGACCATTTGACTGGAAAATCTTTTCCCAACCCTTTATTCTAACTCTGTGTTTGTCTTTGCAGTTGAGTTGTGTTTCTTGTAGGCAACAGAAGGATGGCTTCTGTTGTTGTATCCATCTTGTTAGTGTGTGATATTTTATAGGAGAGTTGAGATAATTGATATTAAGGGAAATTAGTGACCATTGATTCATATTTCCTGCCAATTTTGGTGGCAACTTGTTTGTATTTCCTTTCTCTAGGGTATTCTTCTGTGGACTTATTGATTGTTTGTGATTTCGTGGGTTTATCTGGGGTCCTTAGGTTGGAGTTTTCCCTCGGATACTCTGTGTAGTGCTGGATTGGTAGATAGATATTGTTTTAGTCTGACTTTGTCCAGAAATACCTTTTTTTCCTCCATCTATGGTGATTGATAATTTTGCAGGGTATAGTATTCTAGTTTGGTAGCCATGCTCTTTTAGCCTCTGTATAACTTCTCACCAAGCCCTTCTAGCTTTCATTGTTTCCATTGAATAGTCAGGCGTTATTCTGATGGGTCTGCCTTTATATGTGAGTTGGCCCTTTTCTTTTGCAGCTCTTAAAATTTTTCTTTGTTTTGTATGTTTTGTGGCTTGATTATAATGTGGCACGCTGACTTTTTTTGGGGATCATATCTATTTGGTGTTCTGTAAGGCATTTCCTTCTTCAGGTTAGGAAAGTTTTCTTCTATGATTTTATTGAAAACATTATCTGTGCCTTTGAGCTGGTGTTCTTCTCTTTCTTCTATTCCTATTATTCTCAAATTAGGTCTTTTCATGGTGTCCCAGATTTCCTGAACATTTTTAGTTATGGCTTTTTTAGTTTTACTATTTTGTTTGACTGATATATCTATTTGAGCTACTGAGTCTTCCACTTCAGAGATTCTATCTTCCATCTCTTGAACTCTGTTTGTTATGCTTGTATCTGTGGTTCCAGCTTTTTTTCTTCAGGTTTTCTATTTCCATCTTTGCCTCATTTTGTGCCTTTTTTATTGCTTCTATTTCAGCTTTTATTGCAGCTTTTATTTCAGCTTTTAGTTCTTGGCACGTTTCTTTCATAGATTTGTTCATCTCTTCCAATTTTTTGTTTGTATTTTCTTCTATTTCTTTAAGGCTTTTTTTCATATCCTCTTTGAGAGCTTCGATGATAATCAAAAAGGAATTTTTGGTGTTGCTTCCTTCTGTTTCCTCTTCATTGCTCAGTTCAGGTCTTGTATTTGTAAGATCGCCACTCTCTTCTGGAGTTACCATGTTGTTCTTTGTATTATTATGTAATTTTTTGCACTGACGTTTGCCCATGGCTTCAGTGGTTCACGATTAGATGGCTCCTGGTCAGGTTCATACAAAACTTGGGTTTGTGTGCTTCCTGTCGCCTGTCTGGGCTGGGTCTGAATCTACCCTTCAGGGACCCCTGTAGTTGTCTCTTCACTCAGTTTGAAGTGGCAGTGGGTAGCCGTAAAAATTCCCTCAGCAGGAGCTGTGGTTATGGTGACAGGTAGAGTTCATCTGCCCCTGCTCCAGAATGCGATGGGACTCTGCAGACAACACTTTGTCCCGGAAGCAGAACCGAAACCTATGAGAGCCCAAGTCTCCCTCCCTGGCTGGGATATAGGCACTTGGGCCTGGTGACCCCTCCTCACCTCTTGGCGGGTTCTGAGTCTGTCCTTCTGGGTCCCCTGTAGTTGTCAGTTCCTTCAGTTCGATGTGGTGGTGGTGGGTAGCTGTGCAGATTCCCTCAGCAGGAGCTGTGTGTATGGTGACAGGCAGAGTTTATCTGCCCCCCCCCACACGTGCTCCAGAGTGCGCTGGGACTCTGCAGACAGCACTTGGTCCCGCTTCTTCTATTTCTTTAAGGGACTTTTTAATATCTCCTTTTAAGGCTTATATAATATTTATAAAGGTGTTTATTGTTATTTTCTTCTGTTTCCTCTTCATTGCTCTTTTTTCAGGTCTTGGTGTTGTAGAGCCTTCAGCTTCTTCTGATGGTGCCTTCCTTTTAGTTCTTTATATTGTTATATGTATTTTTGCACTGGCATCTGCCCACTGCTTCCTTGGTTGACTCTTAGTCAATTTTTAGTGGAATCTTTATGGCTCCAGGGGCTATGTATCTCCTGTATGCTCTGGAAATGGGGTATGCATGATTTCTTACTCTGGTTGGGCGATGGGATCCTCCCTGTCTGAAGCAGGCTGACTCCCACTCCACCCCGGGAATCCACAGGGTCACACTGTTCAGAAAGACATCCATCCCTCTGTTATGACTCAGCCTGCCTTGGAGGCAGGGTCTGGCTGCCTGTGATGTGACCCCTGGGATTGCTAGAAAAGTCTTCACTCAGCACTGCTCCAGGGCAGGCCTGGCTCTAAGGTTAAATACTAGACTGTGATTCTGCCCTCTGTGATGAGGTCCCGATAAGCCCAAGGGCTGGAAACTGCTCACCTCCCACTCTGCTATGGACCTGGGATCCTTGCTGTGTAAAGTTGCCTGATTCTCACTCTTCCAGGGACACCACAGGGTCACACTATTCAGACTGACTTTATTTCTTACACAATAAATGTGTTGATTTTCTGAGCTGTGGTAACTGAACACCTGACCCTCCTTAACTGATAGTTATTACTTGTGTCTATATGCTTATTTTGTTGTTGTTGTTGTTGTTGTTGTTGCTTTTAGTCAGGTTTCCAAATCTAAGATGTGTGGGCTGTGCAGATTATGTATTACATATGTCTTCTTTGAGATATAAACTTCTTTATTATGAAAAAAGTATTATCTCTATATAAGACAAACACTGGGTATTTATGAGGATGTGTCCCAGGAACAGACTGAGTAGGGCATCTATTTGCAAGACAATTTCTACAGAAGATCTCTAAGAGTAAATAAAAAGCAGAAGGACACTGGGGATTGAGAGATGGCTTCACATTAACAGTACTTGCTGTTTTTCTAGAAGCCCTTGATTTGATATTAGAATTCACTTAACAGATCAACACATTTTGTAATTCCAGTTTTAGGGAATTCAACATCCTATTCTGACCTCTGTGTGCCACATAATTCAACATAATTAAGATACACATATGCAGAAAAATACTATACACATGTAAATGAATATTTTTGAAAGCTAATTCCTGTCCTTCCTGCCCTAGCCTCCATATGATTATGCATCTCCTGCATCTCTCTCACTCTTTCTCTCCCTCCTTCCCTCACCCCCCCCAGTGCTTGTTTATAACATGTAGACAATCTTTTGGCTATTACTCTAGCACCAAAGCTGTTGGCCTGCTGCAATGTTCCTGCCATGATAGACATAGACTCACCCTCTGAAAGTTTAACCAAGCTTCCAATTAAATCATTTCCAGTAAAAGTTGCCTTACTTATGGTTTATCTTCACAGAAATAGAAAAGTAATGAAGATCTAAATCTTATATTAAAGACAAGTTATAGATTACTAAATTATATAGTATGATAAACATTTCCAGTGAGAGTAATTATGTATACCACAATTTGAATTTTTATGAATTGATTTTTGCTCTTCTTCATGTGGTTAGTCTTTCAAAATACTTGAGTACAAATAACAGGAAATAATTTACGCCCAATTACCCAGGAACTTAGGGTTGTCATTTACAAGCTTTGATAGAGAAAATATAATACTGGAGACGGGTTCTGAGAGAAAAAGTTCCTCAAACCACTTCCTTTTAAGTCTTTCTTCTTTGTGCTTTTTGTTGTGAGCTCAGCTTCTTCTTCCAGTCACAATGCTGGGGGTAGCTGCCATACATCTTTACCATTATGAACTATTATGTTTTGGATGTATAAGCCAAAGCAAACTGTTTTCCATTTAGTTAGCTTTGAGTCATGTTGTTTTATCATAGCAGCAGAAAAGTAAAATGGGAGTCAGTACAGAGAATGTGTTGTTGTTTTCAAGAAACTAACCATGCATTTGAGCTTTTTTAGGGAATTGTGAAATACCTTTGACATTTGGACTACAAAGTTGATTGGATGCTTTAAATGGTGATTAATGGGACATTCTAGTATGAACTTGTAAGGTATTTATGGTGAGATCAAGTTGACTTTGGACGTTCAGCTCAGGTGGTTTCAGAGGGCAATAATATTAGTATATTAGCAACTAGAATAGTTGTCATTCCTATGATATTTTCTAAAAAATCTGGCTACTTTTTCCCCATATCCTTTGAATTTGCTTGAAGCTAAATTTAAAAGTAACTATCCAGTTTCTTTGGTAAATAAAATTTTGAGGGAACATAATTTTGAGTTTGTGACTTGATCATTATTGGGCCATGCAGGTCTAGAGTGAAACAGTCAAGAAAGATGGAAAGGAATTTAAAAATATATGCTTTGATGATATCTCTCTAATTTTCCTTGATGAAGATTGGGCTCTGGTCCCAGAACACACTGCAGACAGGACAAACTATAGGTAGAAGGCATAGTGACTGGGTTGGTGTTCTAGTTCCTGTACTTGCCTGGCTTTGCTAGTGTTACTCTAATAGATTCCATGGAGTTTCCATTTTGCTAGATTTCTACCTTGATGTTGAAATGCTCCCTAATTCTACTAATTTCTTAACTGATAGGGCCACTTGTGGAGACTCGCAGCTAAACATTAGGCTTAGCTGCACAAAGAGTCAAACAGAAGAGAGAATGTAAGGATTGGAGGAGCCAGAGGGGACATGATCCACAGAATCAACTGACTGAGACTTGAGCAGCCTTGAAGAGACTAGGGAACCTGTAGGGGCCTGATCTAGAGTCTCTACAATATATGCTTTGCCTGAGTAAACTCACTGTTCTTGTGGGACTCTTAACAGTGGGAGTGGTTGCTGTCTCTGACATTTTTGCTTTCATGTGGGATCCTCTTACTCTTATTGGTTGCATCTTCTGGCCTTAATGTGACACTGTGGACCTAATATTACTGTAGCATATTGTGCCATATTTCATTTATGTTTGTGGGAGACCTGCTCTTTTTTGAGGGGAGGAAGACCAGTGCAGATCTGGGAGAGAGAATAGGTGGGAGGAATGGAGACTTGGGGAGAAAAGGGAGAAACTTCAGTCGGATGTAATAATATATGTGAGAAGCAATGTTGGATTCAAGTATTAACACTACACATATATAAATATGTATGTATATAGGTGTGAAACTAGACAACAAAATAACAAATAACCCAATTTTAAAAATTGGCTACAGATCTAAACAGTGAATACCTCACAAGAATCTCAAATGGCCAAAAGACATTTAGAGACTTGTTTACTATTCTTAGCCGTCAGAGAAATGCAAAACAAAATGATACTGACATACCATCCTTACACCTTTCAGAATAGCTAAAGATAAAAACACTGATGAAAGCTTATGTTGGAGAGGATGTGCAGTCAAGGTAGCACTCCTCTATTGCTAGTGGGAGTGCAAGCTTGTTCAGCCACTCTGGAAATTAGTGTGGTTTTTTTTTTTTATCAGAAAATTGGGAATCCACCAATCTCAGGAACCAGGAAACCACCATTGCACATTTACCCAAAAGACAGTATCTATCATAGCGCAAGAACATTTACTCAACTATGTTCATAGAGGCATTATTTATAATAGCAGAAGCTAAAAACAATGCAGATGCCCCTTAGTGGAAAACTGGATAAAGAAAATGTGGTGTGTTTACACAATGAATTATTATTCAGCTGTAAAAATCAATGACATCATGAAATGTGTAGACAAATAGATGGAACTAGAAAAAAAAAACTCTTCCTGAGTAAGGTAACCCAGACTCAGACAAACGTGGTATGTGTTCACTCAAAGGTGGATATTAGATACAAGGCAAAGGATAATAAGGGTACAATCTCCAAACCCAGAAAAGCTAGGTAAAAAGGAGGACCCTAAGAAAGAGACTCCTGGAGGGCCACAGGAAGAGAAAATAGTTAAAACCTTTGGGGTAAACTTAGAGGGAGGGGTAAAAGGAAGGTGATGGGAGATGAAAACATGAGAAACTAGATAGCCCAAGTTGGGGAAAAAGAGAGAGAGAGAGAGAGAGAGAGAGAGAGAGAGAGAGAGAGAGATCTTGATAGAAGGAGCCATTAATGATGTTGGGGGAAATAAACCTGGTGATAGAGAAATTTCCAGGATTCCATGAGGAAGACCCCCCAACTAAGATTCCAAGCAATAGTGGAGAGGCCTGAACTGACAGTCACCTGTATTCAGATTCATGACTAACTTAACTGACATCATATAACTTTTATCCAGTATCTGATAGAAGCAGAGGCAATAATTCACAGCAAAGCCATGGGCTGAGCTCCTAGAATTCAGTTGAATAGAGGAAGGAGGGATCATATGAGCAAGAAGGGTCATCATGATCATGATGAGGAAAGCCACAGAAACAGCTGACCTGAGTTAGTGGGCACTTACAGATTCTGACCTGACAGCTGGGGAACCTACATGGGTCTGAGAAAGGTCCTTTGAATGTGGGTGACAATTGGATGAATTAATCTGTATGTGGGGCCTCTGGTAGTAAGACCAGGACTTATCTAGGGTGCACAAACTGACTTTATGGAGCACATTTTCTGTGGTATAATATCTTTTTTAGACTTTTTGTTGGTGGAAGAGCTTGGTCCTGCCCCATCTTTGTATGACAGACTTTGTAGACTCCTCAAGAGAGGCCTTACCCTCTCTGAGGAGTGAATGAGTAGAGAAGAGGTTATGGGAGAGGGTAGAGGGTAGAAACTGTGGTTGGTATGTAAAAAAAAAGATTTTTAGAGAAAGAAAGAAAGCCTAGGATTGCAGGGGGAGTTATAGGGTATGATTTGAGAAGAGATGAAAAACAGAAACTAAACAGAATCTATCATACAAAAATATTTCAATAAGAAATAAAGGAAAGATAGATATGATAGATACATAGATAAATAGATGAGAGATAGGAAATAGTCCCAAAGATGCCCATAGTCTCAAATATTTAAATACTTGGTTCATAACTGGATGGAACCTTTGAAAAGGATCAAGAAGCCTTGCCTTTCTGAATGAGATATGCCACTAAGAAAAAGCATTGTTTTAAAAACTCATGCCTTCCTGATTAACTCTCTTTGACTCCTACTTGTCAATCAAATGTGTGCTCTCAGGTACTACTTCAGATTATGCTTGATTTCCTGCTGCTATGAAGATCATTGCTTTTATAAACTGAAATATTAATCCTCAAATAAACATCTTACTTTATAAGTTGCCTTGTTCATGGTATTTTATCATAGCAATAGAAACCTTAACTATAACAAGTATACAGTGTAGAAAAGACAATTTCATTAAGAAATGGTACTGGAAATTCTGGTTGTCAACATGCCTAAAGATAAAATTAAACTATAATCTCTATTTGCACAAACCTTGACTGCAAGGAAATCAAATGTTTCAAACTTCACATCTTATACACTGTTAGAGCCATGAGAAAAATTAGGAGACTATAAGAAGTAGTAATTTTAGAATAGGAATAAGGCTAAAAATTAACTAATGGGATATTACCGGCCAGCCAAAATAGAACCACTATGCAAAAATAATATGGTGGTTATAGGGCTAATCAATAACTTTCTGATAGAATTTGAGGCTTGCTTCTTGGGAGGTTAATGCTTGATGCTGTAAACCTGGTTAAAAGCCCTTGTCTGAGGAAATTAGAGGTCCTGGTATTTCACTGAATGGTCACATTACCAAAGTGCCTTTTAAATATTTATGTTTATAATCACTATCCTGGACTCCAGATAAAGGACAGCCTTTATCTGAGATACTTCCTTTGTAAATCAGATGTATTAACTATAGAGACTCATAAATTATCAAAGTACTGAGAATAAATTACTAAGTATGCTCATCCCTAAATAATTCCTTATTATACCATAGCTACACCTACCAATAGAAATGCTCATGTAACGTTGTATGTAAAAGGGAGAGTGGAAAAATATAATTGTATTAGGGTATGGAAGAATGCTTTGAAATGTTAACTTGTGTATAGGGCATGACATTTGCACTTATGTAGTCAAAATACCAATGGGTAGCTATACAAGAATTTCATAATATCAATTCAGTTAGAATTCCAGCAAGTATCGAGTGAGACTTTAAAAAGGAATAACCTTAGTGAAGCAGGTATTTATTTCAACATGACTGCTGGGAGAAGAATCATTTTTGAGGGATAAACCTGCTTAAGTAGGTAGGTAGGTTGATCTCATTCTCATGAACGTTGCAATGCCTATATAAATATAAATGGCATTAAATAGACTCACTCAATTATAACAAAAATTAAAAAGATGATATGAAAACGGAAAAAAAATATGAGGGAATGCTGTTCCCCCATACATTCATTTTATGGATATGGCATTGTTCACATATATTTGTAATTTTTCATTGTTTTCATTTTATAACATAATTTGATGTCTATTTTGTCTAAAAGTATTAATGTTAATAATATTAATGTATTTTAAGGCCAAAAAGAATAAAATTGAAGTTTCAATTATTTAATATTATTGAATTATATACAATGCATGAGTTTTTACTCTAAAACAAAAACTTAGAATTCAGACCTTGAAAAAACAAATTTGAATAATATGTATTTGTATTTTTATTTTCTCTATGTTGTGATGTTGATTCATATTACAATTGTATATCTGACATTGTAAAAGATTGGCCATGAAAATAAATGAAAAAATAATTAGGTTTGCATACTTTCTACAGATAACATAAAATCCCTGGGGATATTGCCAATGTTTGCTGTATTTGCTCGATGTTATTTGCATAATATATCTTGAGAATATGTAGACTTGGAAAAAATCAAGTAATTTTATTATTTTTATGTGATGTTGTGATGCATGTTGTCCTAACTAGAGATTTCTGATAATCAAATGTTTTTTGTAAAAAATAAAACTTCCCAAATGAAAAAATGAAACTGTTTTGTGAATGTCTCTCTGTAAACAAAAGGGATCCAAACTTTCCTGAAGGTTATTGAATTAAGACAAATGATTAGATAAACAATTGAAATGGATGCTCCAAATGTTTTATTTTATTATTGAACTAATAATAATTATAATTTTTATAGTTCAGCCTGATTGCACATTTCCTATGTGCCATTTAAACTTTATTTAAATTTATAAGATAGAAACTATTGCTACTTAAGAATGAAGACCCTGAGATTCTAGGAAACTAAACACCCAAGTTATAAAGAATATGTTTCAGGACTTGAATATCTATGAGTTTGTCTGATTCTCAGATCTGAGAGTTGGGTAATATACTAGCAGTTTACTTCACAAACACAAACAATCTCTAAGTAGTAAGAATTAAGAACAGCTTCATAAATTTTAAATGAATAATGAAATCCACAATTTTCTTTTTTATTCACAAAGTATAAAATTAAAACATACATGAATTCCTTTAAAAGTTCTTCAAAATTGTTTAGTAAATACATAATTTCTTTGTAACTATTTCACTTATGTGTTAACTGTTACCATGGTGACAAAAAAGTAAGAAACATCATTAGACACCATTAAACAAAGAGAAGAGACTGCAAGACAGTGATTCACACCTAATACAGTAAACAAATCAGCACCATATCAACTCTATGTGATTTTCCTAGTGTGTCTCCCTACCTTCTTCAGAGGTTAAAGGCTGAAGAATTGTTTTTCTTGAGTCAAATCACCTGGGAAACTGATCTTAGTTAGCCCTTTAAAGGTTTACTGCTTGTAGACATTTCTGACTACACAGAGAACAACAGCTAAGCATGCTGAGTGACACAATTATGGTTAGAACCATCAGAATGCATGGATATTATTGCAAGGAAAAGGATGTCTTACTGCACATGCATATATTCATGAGTATGTACATATCTATCAGAGTTATAAGCCTGGAAGCAGAATAGAAACTTTTCTAGTACATTCATGCTTCAAGACTTTGAATAAAGATTTTCTATTCTTTTTTATTCTTTTTTTGACATTCTCATTCCTATGCCACTTTCTACAGCAATCATATGTGCTCGAAGGCAGAGAGGTCACACTACTACTGACATTGAAGCTCAGAGTCACCAATTTTCCCCAGGGGTTTCTTTTTTTTTTCCTTTTTTTTTCTTATTATGAACAAAGAAGTCATATTTTCGATCCTTGTACATCCTTTTTCAAGGTTCCTTTCCCCTCCCACCACATCAGGTCATTCTCTCTTCTCCAAATCTCCCCATCCCCACCATGGGCAGGAAGTCCCAAGGTCCCAAGGTCCCAATATTGCTTAGTTCAGACTCCACTCCTGGCAAATCCAGTTTTCTTCCCCCACCCCCAACATCAAGACAGAGTCAGGTGTTCCTCTAGAGGGAGAGGAATCCTAGGATTCAGTCCCAGGTGTTTCAGATCCCAAGCTGTTCAGTGGTTGTGGTTGTACCATGGTCATGCTTTGCTTTCTTTTGTTTTTTTTCTTTTTTCTTTTGTTTAGAATCCACTAATGAGTACATTATCTTTCTGGGTTTATGATACCTCACTCAGGAGGATATTCTCCAAATCCATCCATTTGCCTGCAAATTTTAGGATATTATTTTTTCTTATTGCTAAGTAGTACTCAATTGTGTAGGTGTACTACAGTTTGTTAATCCATTCTTCAGTTGAGGGGCATCTAGGTTGTGCCCAGGTTCTTACTGTTACAAATAATGCTGTTCTGAACATAGTTGAGCTATACCATTAGAGTGCAACTGTGTGTCTTTAGGGTATACACTCAGAAGTGGTATTGCTGGATCCTTGGGGAGATAAATTCTCAGTTTTCAGAGAAACCTCCATACTGCATTCCAGAGTGGCTGAACAAGCTTACACTCCCAACATCTATAGAGGAGTGTTCTCCTTGCTCTGCACCCTCTCCAGCATAGGCTGTCATATGTGCCTTTTATCTTAGCCATTCTGACAAGTGTCAGGTGGTATCTCAAAGTTGTTTTGATTTGCATTTTTCTGATGGCTAAAGATGATGAGAACTTTTTCAAGTGCCTTTCAGCCATTTTTATTCTTCTGCTGACAATTCCCTTTTTAGTTCTGAATATCATTTTTAAATTGGGTTATTCAAGGTTTTGGGTTTTAGATTCTTGGGTTCTTTATATATCTTAGAGATCAATCTTCTATCACTTGTAGAGTTGGTGAAAATCTTTTCCCATTCTGTAGGCTGTCGTTTGGTCCTATTAACATGTGTTTGGCTTTACAGAAGCTTCTCAGCTTCAGGAGATACCACTTACTGATTTTGATATTAGTATCTGTACCACTGGTGTTATATTTAGGAAGTGGTAGCCTGTGTCAGTTCGTAAAAGTGTATTTCCCATTTTCTTTTCAATCAAGTTCAAAGTGACTGGGTTTATGTTGAGGTCTTTGTTCCACTTGGATTTGAGTTAAGTGCAGGGTGTCAGGCTTTTTTTGCATTTTTTTGATTTGCATTTTTCTACATACTACCATCCAGCTATACCAACACCATTTGTTAAAGATACTATCTTTTTTCCATTGAATATTTTGGGCCTCTTTCTCGAATATCAGGTTTTCACTGGTTTTTAGGATACTAAAAATTTCTGGATACTCAATTCTATTCCATTGATCCACAAGTCAGTTTTTATGACAGTGCAAGGCTGTTTTATTACTTTAACTCTATAGTATAACTTGAAGTCAGTGATGGTGATGCCTCCTGAGGTTCTTTTGTTGAGCAAAATTGTTTTGGCAGTCCTGACTTTCCTGTTATTCCAAATGAAATTGAGTATTTTTCTTTCAAGGTCCAAAAATTATTGTTGGAATTTTGATGGGCAGTGCATGGAATCTGTAGATTGCTTTTGGTAGAATTGCCATTTTTACTATGTTGATCCACCTATTCAGGAACATGGGAGAGCTTTCCATTTCTGATATCCTCTTCAATTTCTCTCTTCAGTGATTTAAAATTTTTGTTAAACAGGTCTGTTACTTCTTTTGTTATAGTTACTCCAAGGTAGTTAATACAATTTGCAGCTATTATAAAGTGTGATGTTTACCTTATTTCTTTTTTAGCCCTTATATCTTTAGCGTATAGAAAGGCTACTGATTTCATTGAGTTACTCTTGTATCCTGCTACATTGCTGAAGGTGTTTATCAGCCATAGAAGTTCCATGGAAGATATTTGTGAATCAATTATGTACACAATCATATCATCAGCAAATATAGTTTCAGTTCTTCTTTTCAATTTTTATCGCCTTAATTTCCTTTATTCTCTTATTACTTTAGCTAAACTTTCTGGAACTTATTGAATAGCTAATGGGAGAGAGGGCATCCTTGTCTAGCTCATGATTTTAGTGGGATTGCTTTGAGTTTTTCTTCATTAACTTTGATGTTGGCTGTTAGCTTCTTGTAGATCACCTTTATTAGATTGAGATATTATCCCTGTATTCCTAATCCCTCCAGAGCTTTTTTCATAAAGGAGTGTTGGATTTTGTCAAAGGCTTTTTCAGCATGTAAGGATATGATCATATGGTTATGTTCCTTTAGTTTGTTTATATGATTGATAGCGTTTATGGTTTTTCATATGTTAAAGCAACCCTGCATTTCAGGGATGAAGCCTACTTGGTCATGTTTGATGATATTTTTTATATATTTTTTTTTGTGGTTTGCCAAAATATTGTTGAGAATTTTAGCATCAATACTCATGAGAGAAATAGTCTGTAATTCTCCTTCTTTGTTGTGTCTTTGAGTGGCTTGGATGTTAGCATAATTGTTGCTTCATAAATGTATTTGGCTTGAAAATAGTGCACACTGAATCAAGAGGGCAGAAAGGCATAACTTGGTTATTTGAATCGTGTCACTAGGAGCTGGTCAGAGAACCTACAGAAAATCTGCACATGCTGTCATTTTGGTGGCATCGTTTACAGATTGCATTGCTGAAGCAATGCTTGATATCCAGATCTTCTCAGTGGTGGACCTCTAGCCTAACTGCTGTGCTGTAGAACCAGTCACACCACACTTCTTCTCATTGTATCTATTGCCACCCAATTAGTACTGAGTTTCCAAAATCAGAGCTGACCTGAAGAAGGAAGGGGAAGTTGGTAGAATGAAAAAGTTTTTAATCTTATAAAAGTATGTTTCATTTTGGTAGCAGTATTGTAAGGAGCACATCTGAAATTAGATCATTCTAAAGATTTCCATGATCCCTTACTATGTAAAAAAATGTTGCATACCAAACATCAGATATTCCAAAACCAGCCCCTGTACACTAGAACTTGGAGATTTAAATATGAAGACATTTCTTGTAGAATTAAAATTTCAGAATTACTTCTCACGAAGGAATTTGGTAATTTCAAGTATAATACAGAAATACACATTAAAAGAATACTAAAAGTAATGATTTTATGAATAGGCAAATTTGGGGTTCATGTAAATACTTAATATCACTTAATTGGTTTATGCCATTCCCTCAGGGGGTTTCTTTTCATAATTATCTGAGCATTGTGGCCATTGTGTTTTAAGTTCTACAGAACTACTTGATATTTTCTTTGAAACAACAGCATTAAAGAAACTTGTGCTAAACTAAAGCTCTTCATTAGTTGTCTGTTACTTCTGGTTTGGTGTTTGATGATCTGAAAAGTTTCACATCTACAAGAAATGCTCAAGTTGCATAGGACAAGCAATAATCATTATTGATCAGGTGGTATTTAATACAACTATTTTAAGTCAATAGGACATAATACTTGCAAATTTGTCTTTGTTGCACAAAGCTATAATTTTGAGTTAGCTGTTTCCCTGTCAATCTGTTGTATACCCAAGTTTAAATATTTGGTAAGTTTCTATTCAGTTTCCATATTTGTCATGTTTGTTTCTGATTTTTAAAATAAATAAAATACTTGTAAAGCTGTTCCTTAAGCTATTGACATTTTGTAGTAAAACTTTATTACACTGTTCTGAAGTCAGCCTATCCATTGCACCAAGTGAGTTCTTTAGATTAAAAACAAACGAGCAAACAAACAAAACACTGTGGGACTGTAAGCCACATTTTTTTCTTTCCCATTAGTTTGTTTTCTGTGCCCAAAATGAAGATGTTTCACTATAATTGGATAACATTTGCTTTTGATATAATGTTGATGACAAAGTGAGAATCATAGATTATGTAGTAGCAAAGTATGAGCCCTGTACTCTTATACTTCTTTTTTGCATTTTAGTTTATTGAATACATTTTTGTGTGAAAGGGAAATTTGATTGACTTGAGAATAAAATACAGTTGCATATATTAAAAAATGTATTTGGCAATATTCCTTCAGTTTCAGATGTGTGAAATAGTTTCAGGAGTAATGGTAGTAATTCTTCTTTGAATGTCTGGTAGCATTCTGCACTGAAACCATCTGGACCTGGGGTTTTATTTTTGGAGAGGTTTTTAAAGACAGCTTCAAATTTTTTAAGGGTTTTAGGTCTGTTTATGTAATTATTCTGTTCTTCATTTAATTTTGGTAAATGGTGCCTGTGCAGAAAGCTATCCATTTCTTCTACATTTACAATTTTTGTGGAATATTGATTTTCAAAGAATGATCTATAATTTTCTGGATTTCCTGGGGGTCTGTTGTTATGTCTCCCTTTTCCTTTCTGATTTTGTTGATTTGAATACTCTTTCTCTGCTTTTCGATTAGTTTGGATAAGGACTTATCTATCTTGTTGAAGTTCTCATAGTACCAACTCTTTGATTCATTTATTGTTTGTATTGTTCTTTTGTTTCAATTGTAGTGATTTCAGCTCTAAGTTTGATTGTTTCCTGCTGTCTACTCCTTCTAGGTGAGTTTGCTTCTAGTTGTTCTAAGTATTTCATCTGAACTGTTAGTTCTCTAGTGTGCAATTTCTCTAGGTTTTTCATATAGGCATCTAGTGCCATTAATTTTCCTCTTAAGTCTGCTTTCATTGTGCCCCACAAGTTTGAGTATGTTGTATATTCATTTTCATTAATTTCTAGGAAGTCTCTGATTTCTTTATTAATTTCTTCCTTGCCCAAGAGGTGGTTCAGCTGAATGTTGTTTAGTTTCCATTAATTGGTAGGCATTCTGTGATTTTTGATATTGTTGAACTCTAACTTTAGGCCCTGGTGGTCTGATATGTAAAAAGGGATTATTTTCATTTTTTTGTATCTGTTGATATATGCTTTATGACCAATTATGTGGTCAATTCTAGAGAAAGTTCTATGAGGAGCTTAGAAATTTGTATATTCCTTTGCATTTCGGTGGAAGCTTCTGTAGATATCTATTAAATCCATTTGAGTCATAGCTTCTGTTAGACTCTTTATTTCTCTGTTGAGTCTCTGTCTGGTTGACCTATCCAGGGTTCAAAGTGGGGTATTGAATTCTTTCACTATTTGGCTGTGAGAATTGATGTGGGATTTGAGCTTTAGCAGTGTTTCTTTTACATAGGTAGGTGCCCTTATATTTGGGGCATAAATATTCAGGATTGAAATCTCTTGACCAATTTTTCCAGTGATGAATAAGTAATGACTAACTTGGTCCCTTTTAATTGCTTTTAGCTTAAAGTTTACTTTGTTAGATATTAGGATGGCAACCCCAGCTTGTTTCTTAGTACCATTTGACTGGAAAATCTTTTCCCAACCCTTTACTCTGAGCTTGTATCTGTCTTTGTAGTTGAGGTGTGTTTCCTATATGCAACAGAAGGATGGCTTCTGTTTTTGTATCCATCTTGCTAGTGTGTGTGTGTTTTTTTAATAGGTGAGTTGATTCCATGGATATTAAGAAACATTAGTGACCACTGATTTTTCCTGCTATTTCTAGTGGTAACTTTTTGTATTTCCTTTCTCTTTGGTATTCTTCTGTGGTATTATTGAGTGTTAGTGGTTTCATGGATGTATCTGGGATCCTTAAGTTGGAGTTTTCCCTTTAATGCTTTCTGTAATGCTGGATTGGTAGATAAGTATTGTTTCAGTCTGACTTTGTCATGAAATAACTTGTTTACTCCATCTGTGGTGACTGATAATTTTCCAGGGTATAATATATAGTTTGGTAGCTATGCTCTTTTAGCATCTGTATAAGATCTCAACAAGCCATTCTAGCTTTCATCTTTTCCATTGAGTAGTCAGGTGTTATTCTAATGGGTCTACCTTTATAGGTAAGTTGGTCCTTTTCTTTTTCAGCTCTTAAAATCTTTTTCTTTGTCCTGATGTGGTGTTATGGGGAGGAGACCTTGAATAAGGATATACAAGGATAGAAAATGTGACTTCTTTACTCATAACAATAAAATTTTTTTCTTTGTTCTGTATGTTTTATGGCTTGATTATTTTGTGGTGCACAGACATTTTTTGGGGGGTCATATCTATTTGGTTTTCTGTAAGCTTCTTGTATCTTTATGGGCATATCCTTCTTTAAGTTAGGAAAGTTTTCAACTATGATTTCATTGAATACATTATCTGTGTCTTTGAGCTGGTATTCTTCTCCTTCTTCTATTCCTATTATTCTCAAATTAGTTCTTTTCATGGTGCCCCACATTTTCTGAACATTTTGTGTTATGGCTTTTTTTTTGGTTTTAGTATTTTTTTGAATGATATATCTATTTCAACTACTGAGTCTTCCACTTCAGAGATTCTCTCTTCCATCTCTTAGATTCTGTTGGTTATGCTTCTATCTGTAGTTCCAGTTTTTTTCTTCAGGTGTTCTATTTCCATCATTGCCTCATTTAGCACCTTTTTTTTTATTGCTTCTACTTCAGTTTATAGTTCCTGGGAAGTTTCTTTCATTTTTTGGTTTACATTTTCTTGGTTTTCTTTCCAGTATTTGTTCATATCTTCCAATTTTTGTTTGTATTTTCTTCAATTTCTTTAAGGGAATTTTTGATATCTTCTTTGAGGGCTTCAATGATGTTCATAAAGGTTTTTTTAGTGTTGCTTCCTTCTGCTTCCTCTTCATTGCTCTATTCAGGTCTTGTAGTTGTAGAACTACCACTTTCTTCTGGAGTTACCTTCTTGTTCTTTTTATTATTATTTGTATTTTTGCACTGGCGTCTGCCCATGGCTTTAGTGGTTTACGATTATGTGGCTCCTGGTCAGTTGTGGCAAAAGGGCTTGTGTGTCTTCTGTTGCCTATGAGCAAAGGGTCTCCTCAATCTCTTACTCTTCTCTGGGCAGGGGTCTGATTTTCAAGACCTCAGTTCTTCTCTGATGATGCAGTTGGAGGTGTCGTGGCCATGCAAGTTCCCCCGTTTTAGTAGCAGCTGGAGGAGCCCCTCACAGTCAAACTCTTTTCCTGTCTGCTAAAGATTGTGTGGTGATAGGCATCACAGACCAAACCTGGTCACTGAACACAACTTTCCAGGGCAGGGATTCAGGCCCAGGGACCTGCTGACATCACCTCACCTCTGAACAGAGTTTGAGCCTTGATTTGAATAAAGATTTTCTACCTTTTATACAAATAAAGCTAAGTAAATAAAAGCCTATTTATATGAATTTAAAATAATTGCATCTTCCATGGCAGTTCAAAATTACCTTTAATTCTGATATTAAATTTTTAAGTGTTTTGATATTTGGTACATTTCAAACAAAATCTAGAAATTTTATTAATAACTTTGAAAGGAGATCAAGTCTAGTTAGATTACTGTGTGTTATTCTCAGTAGGATGATGTTATGTATAGAATAACAAAATCAGAAAGTATTGTTTCAATTTTTATTGCATGTGTTTACAGATGTTTAGTATGTGTGTGTATGTATGTGTGTATGTGTGTATGCATATTCATGTATTATGTGGAGGTTAGGGGACAATAGCACAACTCAGACCTCTACTTTTACTGTGTAGATTCTTTAGATTAAAGTCGGGCTTCCTGTCAGGTGTTTTTAGCTACCATTATGTCTCTGCATTTCCTTTTGTTATTGAGACTCGTTCTATATATACCTTCTCTGCAAAGATTAAGGAAGAAGACATGTATGTTAATTAGGGGGAGGGTAAGGAGGAAAAAAGAGCAGGGGAAATAAGAGAGGGGAAAAGAATATATAGGAGATAGAGGTGAAAGAATTGAATGTAGGGGAAAAGAAAAAGTTGGGGAGACATAAAGGAGGTGAAGTTTACATTGAATAGTAGAGTTAGAAAGGAATTTCAGTTATCAATACTTCTGACCATAAAGAAACAGCCCTTGATGAATGAGCAACACATTGTGGGTTAAAATTATCAGGAGAGATACACAAAATCATAATGTTGAGGAATAAAGTATCACAGGGGAAACTTTGTGACTAAGTAATAAGTTCTGAGTACTGTCATAGAAATGTGGAAGTAAATATTAGCCGAAAGTGTTACATAAAATTAAAATTATTAAATCACGGTCTAGGACTTGAATGGTTAAGAATTTATAAAACCATAATGAAATATAAAGGCAGAGTTAAGTGCTGAAGTTATAAATTCACTAAACAGACTACCTATTTTCATTCTTGTATTAAAAAGTATATATTTAGCTAATTATTAAGCTAATTATTAACATATTTCTTAGATTTACTTTTTACACTTAGCAATTTTTTAGGAGCATTTACATTAGAAATACCATTGAGCGTTCATTAAAATGTTCTTCCATTATAATAAAATGTGTATTAATGTAGTCTTAACACTTTTACTCAATTGTTCTTCCAATGAAAAATTTCTGTAGTATAATAAAATATCATATGTAGAAACATTTGTTCCATTCATTTTTATTACCAATTTTTGATAACTTTGAGCTTATAAATAGTACCTACATTAAATTCACTTACTGAGTCTCCATCCAGCCCCCAGCCCCAAAGAAGAGCCACGTAAGGAATCCAGGTGGTCCACGGACCGGGTCATGTGGCAGATAGAGTACTAGAAATGGGTTGACTTAAGATAAAAGACCTACCTAGTAATGTGCTTGAGACATAGGCCAAACAGTATGAAATTAATATAAGCATTTGATTCATTTTTTTTGGGGGGGGAAATCTGCCACAGGCAAGGTCTAAACTTCTGGCTCAAACAGGTGCAGAAATATTTTACAACAGATGACGTCCCAACGTGGGCCAAATACCCACATAAAGTCTAACAAAGTTTAAAAAGCTTAAAAAGTGTTCTAGACCACTGAAACAGAGCCAAAAGTGGCTTTCTGAATTTCATATCTGAATTGATTTATGGTACAGAGATGGTGCAGTGTTCAGGCTGGAATTTAAAAGTGACACACATTTACAGTAAGCAGATTAAACCCCTATGACTTGAGGAAGACTTGGCATAAACAATAAACTTCATGCAACTGATTTTGCTTTCACTGAACAGAAAGAAAACAGAGTCAAAAATGGTTTTACTGGTAGCACCATTGCTTGAGTTTGCTCTTTTTGCTGGCAGCAAGAGAGCTGCAGTGGGCACCTCTGCCATATTGAAAAGCCACCAAAAGAGGCAGAGTCGGCAATCACAGTGATACCAGCTTTTAAAAAGCTCTTCTAGTTAGAAAACGATTAAGGATTCTCAATAAACAGATATAGACTCACAAAACCTCTACGTAGATTACAATATGTGTAAAATATGCATAAGCTTCAGAGAAGATAAAAAGGGTAAAGAAATCTCTTAATAAAGAGAAATAGGAATAAAGATAAAAAGACCACCTAAAGATGGCAGATAAATAAAGAGACTGGATTATAGTTATTGTATTCTTTTTTAATTTTTTAACTTTTAATGAGCTAACTGCAGAAAGATAATTGATTGCTAAGGCTGCTGAGTTAAACAAATACATATATTTTAAAGATATCTTGACTTTGAAATTTGTTTATAAGAATATGTTGCTTGGGAAAGAGTTTCTGCTTTTGTCTCCAAAGAGGATCAAAACTTGTGGATTGGTTCTAGGCAAAAGGGGTTTTATTTGCCAAAGCCACATGAAAATTCTCTGATGGGAAGATCAGCTTCCAAGATGCCAGTTGAGATGATCCAGCCTCAAGATCCCATGAGATTGCCAATGCCCTTTAGTCTGTAGGAAGTAGTAAAAGAAAGAAAGCTATGTCCAATTTCCCAAAATATTGCTTATTAATGTTTGTTTTCATTATTAATGATTAATAGTCATAGTCGATCTTTATCTGAAAAGAGGTGAGGGAAGGTTATGATTCAGGAAATGTTCAGGAAATGTGGGACATCGTGAAAAGAGCTAACCTGAGAATAATAGGAATAGAAGTAGGAGAAGAATACCAGCTCAAAGGCACAGATAATGTTTTCAATAAAATCATAAGAGCAAACATTCCTAACTTAAAGAATGAAATGCCCATAAAGATCCAAGAAGCATACAGAACACCAATTACATATAGCCCCCCAAAAGTCTGCTTGTCACAAAATAATCAAGACCCAAAACATACAGAACAAAGAAAAAATTTTCAGAGCTGAAAAAGAAAAGGGTCAACTTACTTATAAAGACAGACCCAACAGAATAATACCTAACTACTTAATGGAAATTATGAAAGAAGGAAGACTTGTTCAGAAGTTATACAGACACTAAAAGAGCATGACTGACAACATAGACTACTATATTCAGCAAAATTATCAGTCAGCATAAATGGAGTAAAAAAGATATTTCATGACAAAGTCAGATTGGAACAATACCTATCTACCAATCCAGGAGTAGAGAAAGTATTAGAGGGAAAACTCGAAACTAATGATCCCAGAAACACCCATAAAACCACAAGCAATCAATAATCACACAGATGAAAAGTCAAGAGAAAGAAAATACATAGAAGCTACTACCAAAAATAGCAGGAAACATCAATCCCTGGTCACTAATATTCCTTAATAACAATGGACTCAACACACCTATAAAAAGACACACACTAACAAAAAGGATACAAAAACAGAAGCCATCCTTCTGCTTCGTAGAAGAGACACACCTCAACCACAAAGACAGACACATGATCAGAGTAATGAGTTGGAAAAAATTTTCCAATCATATCGTCCTAAGAAACAAGTTGGAGTTGCCATACTGACATCTAACAAAGTAGACTTTAAACTAAAAGCAATTAACAGAAATCAAGATAGACATTGCTTATTCACTGAAGGAACAATTGGTCAAGAGAAAATTTCAATCCTGAATATTTATGTCCCTAATATAAGGGCACCTACCTATGTGAAAGAAAAACTACTAAAGCTCAAATCACACATCAGTTCTCACACCCTAATTGTTGGAGACTTCAAGACTCCATTTCCACCTTGGGATAGATCAATGGAAAGAGACCCAACAGAGAATTAAAGAGTCTAACAGAGGACATGATACAAATGGATTTAATAGATATTTACAGAAGATTCCACCCAAATGCAAAGGAATATACCTATTTCCCTGCTCCTCATGGAACTTTCTCTAAAATTGACCGCATAGTTTGTCACAACGCAAATATGAATAGATACAAAACCTGGAAATAATCTCATGTATCATATGGGACCATCAGGGCCTAAAGTTAGAGTTAAACAACATCAAAAATCAAAGAAAGCTTACCAAATTATGGAAACTGAACATCACTCATCTGAACCACCTCTGGGTCAAGGAAGAAATTAAGAAAGAAATCAAAGTCTTCCTAGAATTTAATGAAAAAGAATCCACAATGTTCTGAAACTTGTGGGACACAATGAAAGCAGTCTTAAGAGGAAAATTCATAGCACTAGATGCCCATATGAAAAGCCTAGAGAAATCCAACACTAGAGAACTAACAGCTCAGTTGAAAGCCTTAGAACAATTAGAAGCAAAATCACCTAGAAGGAGTAGACAGCAGGAAAAAATCAAACTTGGAGGTGAAATCAATACAATTGAAGCAAAAAGATCTTTACAAAGAATCAATGAATCAAAGAGTTGGGTCTTTGAGAAAGTCAACAAGATAGATATGCCCTTATCCAAACCTATCAAAGCAGAGAGAGAGTATTTAAATCAACCACATCAGAAATGAAAAGGGGGGCATAACAACAGATCCCCAGGATATCCAGAGAATTATCAGGTCATACTTTGAAGATATATATTCCATAAAAAATGGAAAACATAGAAGTATCTGGACAGGTACCATTTACCAAAGTTAAATGAAGAACAGATTAATAACCTAAGAAGACATAACCCTAAAAGAAATTGAAGCTGTTATTAAAAGCCTTCCAAGTAAAAAAAAGCCCAGATCAAGATGGTTTCAGTGCTGAATTCTACC
Source organism: Sigmodon hispidus (assembly GCA_004025045.1). NCBI lineage: Eukaryota > Metazoa > Chordata > Mammalia > Rodentia > Cricetidae > Sigmodon > Sigmodon hispidus. The sequence continues at coordinate 77,140 of PVIH01002757.1, read as the reverse complement.
AAATATTCAAAGAAGAATTAGTACCATTACTCCTCAAACTATTTCACACAGTAGAAACTGAAGGAGTATTGTAAAATTTCTTTTATTAGGCCATGATAACCCTAATACCCAATTCACTCAAAGACACAATAAAGAAAGAGAACTACAGAACAATTTTCCTCATAAATACTGATGCTAAAATTTTCAACAAAATTTTGGCAAACTGTATGCAACAATATGTAAAACATATCATCCACCATGTAAGTAGGCTTCATCCCTGAAATGCAGGGTTGGTTCAACATAAGAAAAAACATAAATGTCATACATCATATAAACAAATTGAAGGAATAAACCCACATGATCATATCCTTAGATGCTGAAAAAGCCTTTGACAAAATTCAACACTCCTTTATAATAAAAGCCATGGAGAGGTCATCAACACAGAGAAAATATGTAAATATAATTAATATGATTTACAAGAAGCCAACAACCAACAACAAAATTAATGGAGAAGAACTGAAAGCAATCCCATTAAAATCAGGAACTAGACAAGGATGTCTCCTCTCCCCTTATCTATTCAATAGAGTTCTGGAAGTTTTAGCTAAAACAATAAGAGATTAAAGGAGATAAAGGAGATGCAAACTGAAAAAGAGGAAGTAAAACTATCACTATTTGCAGATGATATGATTGTATATATAAATGACCTACAGATTCTACCAGGGAACTCTTACAGCTGTATAACACCTTCAGCAATGTAGCAGGATACAAGATTAACTCAAAGAAATAAGTAGCTCTTCTATACACTAAAGATAAAAGTACTGTATAGAAATAAAGGAAACATATCCTTTATAATAGCTGCAAATAGCATTAAATATCTTGGAGTAACTATAATCAAAAAAGTAACAGACCTATTTGACAGAAAATTTAAAACACCGCAGAGAAAAAAAAAATGAAGAGAATACCAGAAAATGGAAAGATCTCCCATGTTCCTGGAAAGGTAGGATCAGCATACTAAAAATGGTAATTGTTCCAAAATCAAAGTACACATACAATGCACTGCCCATCAAAATACCAACACAATATTTTACAAACCTTGAAAGAACAATACTCAACTTTATTTGGAACAACGGGAAAGCTAGGATTGCAAAACAATTTTGCTCAACAAATGAAAATCAGGAGGCATTACCATCCCTGACTTCAAGTTCTACTAGAGAGCTACAGTAGTAAAAACAGCCTGGTAGTCACATAAAAACAGACTTGTGTATCAATGGAATGGAATTGAGGATCCAGGCATTCATCCAAAAACCTATGAACGCCTGATCCTCGATAAAGAGGCCCAAAATATTCAATGGAAAAAAATAGTATCTTTAACAAATGGTGTCGACATACCTGGTTGGTAGTGTATTGAAAAATGCAAATAGATACAAGCCTGTCACCCTGCACAAACCTCAAATCCAAGTAGATCAAAGACCTCAAAATAAACCCAACTACTTTGAACTTTATATAAAATAAAGTGGGAAATACCCTCCAAGGAATTAGCACTGGCGTCTACTTCCTAACTATAATACCAGTGACACAGACACTAAGAACAAAAATCAATACATGCGACCTCATGAAACTGAGAATCTTCTGTAAAGCCAAGGACACTGTCAACAGGACAAACCACAGCCTACAAAATGGAAAAAAGATTTTCACCAACTCGACCAGTGATAGAAGACTGATCTCTAAAATATATAAAGAATGCAAGAAACTAGAGCCCAAAACCTTGAGTAATCCAATCAAAAAATGGGGTTCAGAATTGTAAAGGGAATTGTCAGCAGAAGAATTATGAATGCTTGAAAGGCACTTGAAAAAGTGCTCAACTTCTTTAGTCATCAGAAAAATGCAAATCAAATCAACTTTGAGATTGACCAAAACCACCTGATACCTGTTAGATTGGCTAAGATGAAAGACACAGAGCACAGCCTATGCTAGAGAAGATGCAGAGCAAGGGAAACACTCCTCCATTGTTGGTGGGAGTGTAAGCTTGTTCAGTCACTCTGGAATGCAGTATGGCAGTTTCTCAGAAAACTGGGAATCAATCTCCCCAAGGATCCAGCAATACCACTTCTGGATTTATACCCTAAAGATGCATATTCACACTCCATAGTCATTAGCTCAACTATATTCATAGCAGGATTGTTCGTAATAGCAAGAAACTGGAAGCAACCTAGATGTCCCTCAACTGAAGAATGGATTAACACACTGTGGTACATCTACAAAATGGAGTACTACTGAGCAGTAAGAAAAATGATATCCCAAAATTTGCAGGCAAATAGATGGATTTGGAAAATATCCTTTAAGCGAGGTATCTCAAACCCACAAAAATAAGCAGGGGATGTACTCACTCATTAGTGGACTCTAAATGAAAAAGGCAAGAAGCAAAGCATGTCCAGGTTGCAAACGACAACCACTGAACAGCTTTGGATCTGAAACACCTGGGAGTGGCACCTTGGATCCCACTCCCTCTAGAGGAACACCTGACTCAGTCTTGATGTTTGGGGGAGGGAACTATCTGCCAGGAGTGGATGCTGACCTGAGAAATATTGGGACCTTGGGACCTTCTGCCCACGTTGGGGAGGAGATGGGGTGTTGTGGAGAGTAGAGAGTGACTGGCGTGGGTGAGAAAGGGATGAGACCTTGAATAGGGATATACACAGATAGAAAATGTGACTTTATTCATAATAAAAGAAAGAAAGAGGGGGAAAAATAAAACCTAGCAACAACCTAAATGCCCCTCCACTGAGGAATGGATTAGCAAGCCGTGATACATCTACACAATGGGGTACTACTCTGCATTCAGAAAATATGATATTCTATAATTTGCAGGCAAATAAATGGATATGGAGAATATCCTCATGAGCGAGGTTTTACAATCCCTGAAAGATAAGCAGGGGATATATTCACATTTTAGTGGACTTTAAAGAAAAAGCAAAGCATGTCCAAGCTCCAGACCACAAACACTGAATAGCTTGGTATCTAAAGCACCTTGAACTGGCACTTTGGAACCCATTCCCTCTAGAGGAACACTTGAGCCAGTCTTGATGTGGGGATGAGGAAAATGGATTTGCCTGGAGTAGATGCTGAATTAAGCCACCTTGGGACCTTGGGACCTCCTGTCCTTGACGGGGAAGAGATATGAAGTTGTGGAAAAGAGTGACTTACAGGGGAAGGACATTTGAATAAAGGGATAAATGAATAAAACTTGAGACTTTATTAATAATTAAAAAATGAGAAAAAACAAAATTGAGATTATTGTTTTAAAGTATTTTGAGGATTTTGTTAGTATTAAATCCATGCCTTAAAGTGTTTTACATAACTACATTTCTGCCTTCAAACTAGTGCACTGACTGACAAATTAATAAATAAATTAAAATCTAGTAAGGACTCAGTCTAGGTTTTTGTGATAAGCAGGTAAATACTCTGTCAATTACCTAGATATTGGATCCATAAATTTATTTTAAATGAACTATAAATGCAAGTAATACACTTTGTATATTTTAATTAAAAGGAACATGCAAATGTTGAAATACAAATATATACATGCTGTCTATAATTTTTAAATCATATAAGATAGATTATTATGAAGAAATTTATTAATTTCTTTATATTCTATAATAACAATATGTTAAAGATGAAAGGGTGAAATTTTCATTTTAATACCACAAACTGTGGCATGAAAAAAAATTACAAAATTATGGTCATTATTTTTATAGTGGCATAAAATTATGGGCAAAAATATTTCCAAATGCTAATCAAGTATACAGGATGCATGCATTATAGATATAAAACATTAAAAGTAATTTAAAAAACATAAGCTTATTAATAACTCTGTCATGCATTAATATTTTCCAACATCTAACCACATTATAAAAACCAGGCTGTGAGGAGCAAGAAATATGGAGGAGAGAAAACTGTATTTTTTCATTGATTTGATGGAAAATTCTGAACTTTTAGAATGTAGCAAGATACACTATTGACTCAAAGAAATCAGTATCTCTCCTATACACTTAAGATAATAGGCCTGAAAAAGAAATAAGGGAAACACCACCATTTATAATAAATGCAAATAGCATTAAATACCTTGGAGTAACTATAACCAAGGAAGCCACAGTTCTATTTGACAAAAAATTTTAATCACTGAAGAAATAAATTGAAGAGGATAACAGAAAATGAAAGACCTTCCATGTTCCTGGATAGGTAGGATAAACATAGTAAAAATGGCAATCTTACCAAAAGCAATCTACAGATTCAATGCACTTCCCATCAAAATCCCTACACAACTTTTTGCACAACTTGAAAAAAATAATACTCAATTTCATTTGGAATAACAGGAAAGCCAGGATTGCCAAAACAATATTGCTCAACAAAAGAACTTCAGGAGGCAACACCATCCCTTACTTCAAGCTATACTATAGAGCTACAGTAATAAAAACAGCATGGTACTGGCATAAAAACAGACTTGTGGATCAATGGAATTGAATTGGAGATCCCAACATTAACTCAAAAACCTACGAACATCTGATCTTCGACAAACAGGCCAAAAATATTCAATGGAAAAAAAAGATAGTATCATTAACAAATGGTGTTGGCATAGCTTGATGGTAGTGTGTAGAAAAAATGCAAATAGATCCAAGCCTGTCATTCTGCACAAAACTCAAATTCAAGTGGATCAAAGACCTCAACGTATACCCAGCTACACTGAACTTTATAGAAAAGAAAGTGGGAAATACACTTCTATGAATTGGCACAGGCGACCACTTCCTAAATATAACACCAGTGGCACAGACACTAAAATCAACAGTCAATAAGTGGGATCTCCTGAAGCTGAGAAGCTTCTGTAAAGCCAAGGACACGGTCAATAAGACAAAACCACAGCCTACAAAATGAGAAAATTATTTTCATCAATCCTACAAGTGACAGAGGACTGATCTCCAAAGGAAACTAGAGCCCAAAACCTTGAATAATCCAATCAAAAAATGGGGTTCAGAATTATAAAGGGAATTCTCAGCAGAAGAATTACAAATGGCTGAGAGGCCCTGGAAAAAGTGCTCAACGTCTTTATCCATCAGAGAAATGCAAATCAAAACAATTTTGAGATACCACCTGACATCTATCAGAATGACTAAGATTAAAGATTCAGATTACAGCCTATGCTTGAGAGGTTGCAGAGTAAGGGGAACACTCCTTCATTGTTCGTGGGAGTGCAAGCTTGTTCAGCCACTCCGGAATGAAGTATGGCAGTTTCTCAGACTACTGGGAATCTCCCCAAGGATCCAGCAATACCACTATTGGGCATATACCCTAAAGATGCACATTCATACTCCAAAGTCATTAGCTAAACTCTGTTCATAGCAGCATTATTTGTAATAGCAAGAACTTGGAAACAACCTACATGCCCCTCACCTGAAGAATGGATTAACAAACTATGGTACATTTGTACATAATGTACAGCAGTAAGAAATATGATATCCCAAAATTTGCAGACAAATACATAAATTTGGAAAATATTCTCCTGAGCAAGGTCTCACAAACCCAGAAAGATAAGCAGGGGATGTACTCACCCATTAGTGGACTTTAAACAAAAACAAAGCATGTCCAAGCTGCACACCACAACCACTGAACAGCTTGGGATTTGAAGTACCTTGTAATGACCCCTTGGAGCCCATTCCTTCCAGAGGAACACCTGATCTAGTTTTGATGTCGGGATGAGGAAAATGGATTTGTCTAGAGTGCATGCTGAACTAATCCTCCTCGGGACCTTGGGACCTCTTGCCCTTGCTGGGTAGGAGGTAAGGAGATGGGGAGAAGAGAGAGTGACTGGGAGGGGTGGGAGGGGGAAGGGAGCTTGAACAAGGGAATATATGGGTAAAAATGAAGCTTTATTCATAATAAAATGAAAAAAAGAAAAGATTAAATACAATATTTAAGCAGATTATAACTTCTGTACAAAAATGATGACTGCATTTCAGAAAGCCACAAACAATCAAAATACAGAGTTGTAGCGTCCAACCCAATGCATCTGTAAATATTCCTGGACATAATCTGAGAGATCATTGCAATAGACAGGCTGAAATATTGTAAGAGCCAGAGCGTCAGAGAATTTGCTTTCTGGTTGTGTCTCCTAGTAATGTCAGAAGAAAACCTGTGGGTATCACCAGTAAGACTGCCTAAACATTAGCTGATCAAGAATAATAAACTGAGATAAGCCAAAGAGAACAGAGGAAAGTCTACTAGGCCTGAACCATGTACAAAGTACTACAGACAACTAAAAAATGCTGAGAGACAACTAAAAACTATCTTTCACAGAGAAGAGCACAATTGATTATTCAATACCAAATGCTCAGCCAAGAAAATATATAAGTAACATTACATAGACTGAGCTACTTATATTTAGGAATTTATATGTAAATGTATGTAAGTAATAAGAAAATTAAAAAAGAGGCCATGAATATTGTAGAGACCAAGCAGCTTTTTAATGGGAGACTTGTCAGGGAAGAAACAGAAGAAAGAATGATGTAATTATAATCTCGAAATACATAAAATTATTTAAAACTACATATACATTGAAATGTAATGATACATTTAGAGTTGATGTAAAGAACTCAGTGTAAAATGAAAAAACCATTAATAAGAAAATGTACATGAACATCCCCCAAATAACACATATGTATTTTATTTATATAAATTAACATTTTATATTACATAACACAAACCATAATAGAATAACTTGTATTAGAAAATCAAGTAGTTTTCAAAATTACATGTCTTTATCTTGTTAAATATATAAATAATTCTAATAAAAATAATAAAAGTACATGGCTTGCAGCTGGAGAGATGTCTCAGAGGGTAAGAGCACTAGTTGCTCTTTCATAAAACCTGAGTTCAGTTCCCAGTACTCACATGTTGCCTCACAACCATCCATAATGAGATCTGGTGACTTCTGGTATGCAACCATAAATGCAGAAATAATAATATATATATAAAATAAATAAATAAAACTTAAAAAAATACATCGCTGGAAAACAAAATAAAATTACATGTCCATAAGTTTTGAAACTTCTGGATAGCAATTTTTTATAGATTTGAATGTTTTATATGAAAAAACTTATTGTAGATATTTCATTATCAAAATAAAAGCAAATATGCAAGAATAACAGTTGCTAAATAAATTTTATTGAGATTTCTATTTGAAAGATATGTTAATTATCCATGAAGTTTGCTAGTGGTTTCATTTTCAATGGAGTTAGAATACCTTAATGGTATTTTCTATTAAGATTTAATTTAAAGCTAATTAGTTTACAATGATATTTTAAGTTGCTGGAAAAGTTCTAATAGCTGTGACTTTGGATTTGAAAGACTAAGAGTACTAAGTTTTGAAAAGTTTCTGTTAATTGCTGGGTAGTATTTTGATAATGATATTGATTTTGGAGAATTTAAATGAACTATACTGTGCTCAACTGAATATTCAGTAGCAGATATATAGTCTATGATTAATGAACCATTCCTATATTATATATATGCAGTTGAAACTACAGGCATGGTTCATTAATAGGATAACAAAACAATTAACACTTGTTGGTGTTATACGTCTGACAGCAGTGACAAAATACCTGACAATATAGGCAAAGATAAGTTTATTTTATCTTATCATTATCATAATTCAGGTTTTTAAAAATATATTCATAGTTTTACAATCATAACAACTCTAGAAAAATTTAAGCACGTAGAAAGAAATCTGTGCTCATTAGCAACTGTTATCCATTTCTTCTACATCCTTCCCTCCACCTCTTGGCACTCACTCTTCTATTTTCTTTCTATATGGCTTATCTTCTTCAATACTTTTATTTCATATTATTTTAAGGTTTATCTATGGGATATTATGTATTAATGAGTCATTGCTTTTGAGAAAGTCTCTGTACTTAGCTCATTCTGGCATTAACCTCAGTCTTCCTGTGCCTCACCTTTCTAGTGCTTGTATTACAGGCTATTTATCTTGCATTTTGAAGGTACAATCCATCATGGCTGGAAATTCATGATGACAGAGCTTTAACACAGTTGCTCAAAGAATATATATATATATATATATGTATACATATATATATAAACAGATAGGTACATTTTTATTCTCAACTTCCCTTTATTTCTTAGTTAGTCAAGTAATCTGTGTTTCTAATTTGGATAATCAATGCAAAAACATTTCAAAGTATGGCTTACTGCATTGAATTCTTCATGAAGCATGGTAATTAAACAAAACAATGATCATGAATTCCAGGTACAGTGTACAATTTCATTTCTGTATATTTATTGCTTATAACAGTGCTGATTTGTTAAAAAAAAAACAGGCAATAAGCTAGATTTTATTCAGTAGTGTTAAGTCAGGAAAAATTATAAGTTTTTCAGATTGAACTAAAATCCAAATATAACATGAGTTCATAGAAAAAAATCAGAATAAGAATTACTGTATTCCAAATGACAAAAGAGTAAAGATTCTGGCTATTATTATCTAAAATTGTTTTTTCTTAAGACAAGCCAGGGTGACAAGACATAATATGGAGGGATGTGGGGTATGAGGAGGTCAATATATAGAAGGGATAATCAGTTTCATAGCTTAGAGATTTTTATTAGATAAACATTCCAGGAGTCTCATTAAATGTAGACCTTACAAGATTGGATGACCTAAGTTGGTCAATCAAAAGAGCCGTGTTAGAGATGAATTTCATATAAATGATCACCAGGGTACTTTCCAGACCAACAGTTTTTCTTTTATCCTTATATTTTCTGTTAATATGAATGGATACATGGTACTTGTCTTATTTTTCATTTAAATTTCCTTTTATTAAGGAAGGCACATTCGTGAAAATTCCACCAATCAGTGAGAGTGAGGGGTTTTCTATACTTAATTCCCAAAACATGAATACAATTATTTTCAACAGGCAACCAGTAATTGATTCAATTTGAGTAACCAACCCTCTCATTGTTTTGTTACAAACCTAATCTTGTTGACTCTAACATAGAAAGGCAATCTAAATTTGAATCTGATAAAGACAACTGCTAATTAAAGTGGCCCAAAATGATAAGATTTTGTGTAGAGAAAGACAGTGAGGAAGCCTAGTAGAGATGATAGCCTCACATAGATATCCTCACCCAAGATAGTGAATACAAACATTAATCCTTTAAAGGTATAATTGTTCTTTTTCTGCTTTCTCTTCTCATTTAGTAATTTTTTTTTTCTCCTGAAACTTACCATTTAAGTAAAAATGTTCCAGGGCTTAACTCACATCCTTTTATTCTGATAAACTTGGAGCTTATCAATACATTCATTAAATGGAAAAACTTTAATTTTCAAAAGTATTATAGGTTTATCTCTAGTATAAAAATACCTTGTTGACATTTTTCTTCTTTCAATGATTGTTATATTTTTGTTCCCAAAGTCGCGACCCCAGAGAGACCACCAGAGACAAGGACATAGTGGAATGCAATAGCAAGGTTTATTGATGTAAATACAAGCCTTGGCAGGGAACCCAGTCCAGCTCTTGCCATAGTAAGACAAGGAGGGGCTCCCGAGGGGAGCTTAACAGCCACTTTTAAAGGGAAAAACCACAATTTGGGGTTACTCTAGTGCCAGGTTGTGTGCTGACAGCTAATCTGGGGAATTTCTCCTTGAATCTGGGCCCAGGAATGATGGTGGTGTATTTTGACTAGAGCATTTGGTGGTCAGATAGCAGGGTCTGGGTGGTATAGATTCTACAGTTGGAACTTAGATCATGCTGCCCCTCTGTGAGCAGCAGTTTCTAGCTATGTTGTCAGGGACCTGGGTGAGGGAATCTTTCTCAGGGCTCTGTCTGTGTTAGTTCTGCATAGTTCTCTAAAATGGAAGACTCCTTTTAGTCCTGGACCCCACCTGGATCATCCAGGTGTCCAGCTCATTCTCTCCTAGAGAGAAATGTGGAACTGAACTCTATTTTATCTCTATGGCTAGTAGAATACAAAATGACATTTCTTCAGCTAAGTTTACTCTCTTCATTATATTTTATCCAAGATGTGCTGATTACTGCAAAGTTGTTAATGTGCTCTGTTTTTAATTCATTAAGTAATTTACTTGACATGATGCATACTTACAGTCTCCAAACTTGCATATTACTAAACAAAGCAACCGTCACACTCTAAACAAAAAAAAAGAAAAAGAAAAAGAAATGCAACCTAAAGGCACATACATGCTGTTGTTTAAGAACAATGATTTTAAAAAAATCAGACAACAAATCAAAAAAAAAAGGCATGAATATGAGACATGAACTTGTATAGAAGTATGATCAGGAAGAGGGATAGGGCAGTTGAAGGCTGTGATAGGATATACATCAGAATACACTATGTGTATATATATATGTATATATATATATATGTATGTATAGGAAGCTTTCAAAGAAACAAATTTGTTAAATGGCTAAAACAAAAGGAGGATGAAATCTTTTAGATCTTCCTGAGTATTTAATCCTAAATTGAGAGACATAGCAAGTTTATAATGAAAATCTAACAAGACATTCGATTTCATAATAAAAAGAAAATAATAAAGAAAGCACTATTTCATAACAATTAAATTCTAGGTGCTAGATCAGTAGTAGTTAACTGCACTTTCAACTCTTGCTGAGGACTTGGGTTCAGTTTCCAGCACCCTCATGGCTTCCTGTAACTCTATCTTCAGGGGATCTAACATGCTCTTTTTGATCCCTGAACACTGCAGACAGGTAATATACATACATACATACAGAAATACATGCATACGCACATATATATGCACATGCATTTGACCATTCATACACATAAAATAAAATTAAATAAATTTAATTTTTTATGTTTCTTTTTTATTATTGTTATGAATAAACTGACATTTCCTATCCATGTACATCCTTGTTCAAGGTCCCTTTCCTCTCCCACCCCCTCCAGTCACTCTCCATTCTCCACATCTCCCCATCTCCTCCCCAGCAAGGGCAGGAGGTCCCAAGGTCCCAATATGGCTTATTTCAGCATCCACTCCTGGCGGATCCACATCTCTCACCCCAACATCAAGACTAGGTCAGGTGTTCCTCTGGAAGGAGTGGAAACCAAAGTGCCAGTGCAAGGTGTTTCATATCCCAAGCTGTTCACTGGTTGTGGTTTGCAGCTTGGACATGCTTTGCTTTTTGCTTTTTTGTTTAGAGTCCACTAATGAGTGAATAAATCCCCTGCTTATTTTTCTGGGTTTGTGACACCTCGCTCAGGAGGGTTTTCTCCAAATCCATCCATTTGCCTGCAAATTTTAGGATATCATTTTTTCTTACTGCTGAGTAGTATTCCACTGTGTAGATGTACCACAGTTTGTTAAATTTGAATTTTTAATGAAATTTTATTCTAATAATTAGAGATTTTATAGTTTGACCTTGGCTTTCAGGTAAAGATACTGGCATAGAAAGTTTCAGATTATAAATTGAGCCAAAATTTTAAATATGTAGCTTTAAATTTAATATTATTCTTTTTGCCAGGCTTGATTGCACATACAGTATTCTCAGTTATGGTAAGAGGGTTGAAATTTCAGTAAACCTGGGAACATAATTATGGTTATGTTACATACTTAATAAAACCTGAATATCCAGAGACAACACACAGTCAGAACCTAGGTAGACATCTCGGGAATGTTTTGATCTTGAGTACAAGGACAAGCAGCTGGGACTCAAAGGCACACACCTTTAATCTCAGCACAGGACAAGCCTAGAAGTGGTGACCTATGCCCTTAATCCCAGGGAAACTCTAGGGAAAGAACTTTCTATGTTTCTGTGAGTTCAAGGCTATCTACCAAATAGAACAGTTCCTACTTTTAGTTCTAACCTGGACGAAACACTGCTGGCAAGAAGGCAAAGAAGGCAGAGAAAACCAGCAAAATTGACCAGGAAGGAGGCTGTGGAAGTTATAAGATAGCCAGTTGTGATTTGACTGTGGTGTTTCCTCTTTCTGATATTTCAGCCTTTCCTCAATGTTTGGCTCTGAGTCTCTTTCAGTACAACTCGAATTTGTGCTACACAAAAACAATACACTATTTATAGAAAAAGAGTGCTAGAGCACTTACCTCTTATGCATAAATTCCTGGTTTACATCTTGGTATTATTATTTTTTTATATTTTATTGAGAATTTTAAAAAAGAGATGAAAGAAATGCAAGCACATAATATATTATAATAATGTATGAACATTCACCACAGAAATGTCTGGAATTAGTCTAAAGGCCATCAATCAAGGACTGACACAGAAAACACCCATTAAGATACTACATAGGTAGTAGTTTATGTGCACAATTGTATTTATACTGTCATAATATACTCTTAAATATGCTATATTTAAATTATACTATGAAACTTTTTGCAAGTAAAATAAGTGTTGTTATTGGTTGTTTTTGCTCTTTGGGCAAAGACTACCACTCAGTTCCCAAATAAATTGTATGTGAAAGCTTATTCTTTTTTTCCTTTTATTATTATTATTATTATTATTATTATTATTATGAACAAAGAAGTCACACTTTCTAACCTTGTATATCTTTATTCAAGGTCCCTTCCCCCTCCCACCACATCTTGTAAATGTTTGGCCTTAACTTGGCTTGTTTCTAGTGAGCTTTTTAACCTTAAATTGTTCTTGATACCTTTTGCCTCTGGGATCTTTCCATTTTTTATTTCAGTAATCTTATTTTCACTCTTACTCTATGGCTGGATATGTGGCTGGTCCCTGATGTCTTCCTCCTTCTCTGACTACTTCTTACGTTTTATTCTTCCATCCCACCTTCTGTTCCTCCTCTCAGATTTCTCTTTCAATCTGTTCTCTGTGCCTGCCAGCCTATCTATCTCTTTCCTGCCTTGCTATTGACTATTAAGTTCTTTATTAGACCAGTCAGGTATTTTAAACAGGCAAAATAACACAGCTTCAACAAGTTAAACAAACACAAACTAAGCAAAACCAATAAACCTTTAAATAATGTTCTACAACAAGGTTAGGATATTTATTTGAAATGAAAGCTTCAACAAAATCTTTAATTTTTTTAGAATGTTCTTTATAGAAGACATAAAATACTTAAAGATAACATATTGTCATAAAATATCTGGAACTATTTGTTAACAGTTGCTCTTGTTAAAGGAGACATTTTGCTTTCTTGGTTTTGAATATTTATTTACTTATTTGTTGCTGTTTCTTCAACATTGTATTTTCTGTCCTAAAACTCACTCTGTAGGCCAGATTGTCCTCAAATTCATCTGCCTCTGTCTCTGGAGTGCTGGGATTAAAGGCATGCACCACCAATGCTTGGTTTAAATATGTATATTTAACTGTTGGTATTTTTACATAATTAGAAAATGTAACAAAATATTTTATAGAAACAAGACCTACTGTTTAATAAAAGATTTAAGTAAATTAATAAATTATTATTTATAATTTAAATTTTTATTATATAAAATGTGTTGCTTAATTACTTTATATTCAGAACACTGTTTTTTCTCTTTTTATTATTAATAAAGTCTCAATTTTTATCCATGTATCCCCTTGTTCAAATGCCCTTCCCCTCCTGCCCCTACAATTCACTCTTCTCCCCATTTCCTTGTCTCCTCCTCAGCAAGGACAGGAGGTCCCAAGGTCCCAAGGTGTCTTCGTTCAGCATCTACTCCAGGCAAATCCACTTTCCTCATCCCCACATCAAGACTGGCTCAAGTGTTTCTCTGGAGGGAATGGGCTCCAAAGTGCCAGTTGAAGGTGCTTCAGATCCCAAGCTGTTCAGTGTTTGTGGTTTACAGCTTGGACATGCTTTGCTTTCTGTTTAAAGTCCACTAATGAGTGAATACATCCCCTGCTTATCTTTCTGGAATTGTGGAACCTCACTCATGAGGATATTCTCTAAATCCATCTATTTGCCTGCAAATTATAGAATATCATTGTTTCTTACTGCTGAGTAGTATTCCATTATGTAGATAGATGTACCACAGCTTGTTAATCCATTCCTCAGTTGAGGGGCAACTAGGTTGTTTCTAGGTTCTTTTTTCCTTTTTCTTTTTTTTATTATGAATAAAGTCACATTTTCTATCCGTGTATATCCTTGCACAAGGTCTCTTTCCCCTCCCACTCCTTCCAGTCACTCTCTCTTCTCCACAACTTCCCATCTCCTCCCCAGCATGGGCAGGAGGTCCCAAGGTCCCAATATTGCTCAGTTTAGCATCCACTCCTGGCAGATTCAGTTTCCTCACCCCAACATCAAGACTGAGTCAGGTGCAGAACACTGTTTTGAATGTAAAAACTATTTGTCTGGAAATCTACTTATCAGTGTATGTCACACATGTTCATAAAAAACATTGAGGTTGTCTTCTATAATAAAAGGTGCAAAAGATAAGCACATTGATTCAATATTGCCAACTTTTACCTATGTAGTTGGAATTTGAGACACTTTGAGATATTTTAGAGTTTCTACATAATTAGGGTTAGAAAGATGTTTTAAAATTATATATATAAGCTTACCTTTTATAAAATGTGTGTGTTAGCTATGAAATGAACTCTAACATTATTCATATCCATTATGAAATAAAATTATTTTCCATTTGTGTTCCTGTTGTAATGTTACAGTCAATTTATTTAAATCTTTGAACTACAAACACCAAAGTCTTTCCAGTCTGCCCTAAACTGGATAATTTATATTGTTTTATAACCATCCATCTTAACAAGGGACTACCCTATAGAAAATTAGAAATGATTCAAATTTCATGTAGTTCTTAAATTGTTTTTTTAATTATCTAATGTAATGATGAATCAAAATAATTTTTTCAAGGCTCTGAAAGTTCTTGCATTTTTAATGTTCAGCAGCCTTTAATGATTCCTGTGGAAATAATTTTTTCTTAAAAGATGATTCTGCTTTCACCATAGTTTCTTGTGATAATTTGTAAATAATCATAAATAAATAAAAAAAGACAATTTGTAATGAATAGAATGAATAAAGATATGAGAATGATTTTCCAACCTGATTCTTTTCATTAGCTATACATCTTTCATTTTCCCATTTATTAAATTAGTACATAGATATGGTTCTGAATTTGTTTTAAATATTCAAAAGTAAAATGAAAACAATATTCAGAAAAGAGAGGTAACTCTAAAGAACTTGTTGCTGTAATTATGAAATTATGTCATAATTGTGTGTACGTTTGCATTCGTATTTTTTTTGAAGAATACATGTCATTATGACAATGGATGATATTTCTTAGTCATATTCTTTTTTCTTTTACTAGTTAATAGAGAAAGTTGTATACTCAGAATGACAGGGTCATCTTAGGACCAAATTGTTTTTTTTTCTTTTTTTGAGGCTAGGATAATATGTGAGTATAAGTACTAGGCATGGACTATCCTGTTACTGAAAAATATTTTATACTTCTGGATTTCTGCCATAAGTAGAAAACAAAACAAGACCTACTTTTGCAATACTTGTTTTAGAAAAGTGCTATTTTACAGGTAATAAACATATGTGGAATGCAGTTGTCATGGTTTTAGAGATGGGATCTGTCAACTTTGGAGAGAAAACCTACTGACTTATATGGTGTGTCAGTAACTGTTTAGTGAAATAGTTCCCTATCCAGTGAATATCTGTTAACACAGGAAAAGGTTGTAATGATGTAGAAGAAAACAGAATCAGAAGGAAAAGGAAAAGAGCTTGTAATATTGTATTCTCCTTGCTGTTTCCTGAAGTGCTTTTAAAAATAAGACTGTTAGCAACATAATAGATAGGTCTATGCTGATTCTGCCATACATTTCTACTATTCAGAGTTTACAGGTATAAAATATACAAACTTTAATGGCCTTTATTGAAGCTTTTAAACATAAACCTGTTGTTTTTTTGTGCAGAAATAGAATCTCAACACTGGGCATACCACACTGAAGTTTATTAGCAGGGAAGCAGAGATGCAGGAGAAGTGAAAGAGAAAAGGGAAGGGATCTTGTGTGAGCACTTTCTTGGTTTTTTTTTTTTCTTTTTTTAAATGCAAATAAGATTGCCACACGTATTTTTACTTTGTGTTCAGCTTTCCTTCTGAATTTTTTTTTTCTCCCTGTATATCCTTATTCAAGGTCCCTTCCCCCTCCCACTACATCATGTCATTTTTTTCTTCTCCACAACTCCCCATCCCCTCCCTGGGCAGGCACTAGGCAGTCCCATGGTCCCACTGACCCAATAATGCTTGGATCAGTCTCCACTCCTGGCCAAATCCAGTTTTGTCCCCCCTCCCTCAAGAGTGAGTCAGGTGTTCCTATAGTTGGAGTGGGACCCGAAGGGTCAGTCCAGGATGTTTCTGATCCCAAGGTGTCAGGGGTTGTGGTTTGCAGCTTGGGCATGCTTGGCTTTTTTTCTTGTTTGTTTGTTTAGAGACCACTAATGAGTGAATACATCCCCTGCTTATCTTTCTGAGTTTGTGATACCTCACTCAAGAGGATATTCTCCAAATCCATCCATTTGCCTACAAATTTTAGGATATCATTTTTTCTTACTGCTGAGTAGTACTCCATTGTGTAGATGTACTACAGTTTGTTAATCCATTCTTCAGTTGAGGGACATCTAGGTTGTTTCCAGGTTCTTGCTATTACAAATAATGCTGCTATGAATATAGTTGAGCTAATACCTTTGGAGTGTGAATGTGCCTCTTTAGGGTATACATCAAGAAGTGGTATTGCTGTGTCCTTGGGGAGATAAGAAAAAGGTTTTAAGGGAAAGATTACGGTCTATAGCAAAGAATAGGGGTATGGTTAAAGACTATTTTGACAAAAAGAACTATATTGTTAATTCATGCTATTGTTTTTGCTCAGTCATAATAATAGTCCCAATCTTTACTTCTTTGGTAGCATACACTAACAAAAAAATAACTTCATATGGACAGATGTCTTCAGTCATTTGGAATGGTATTTAACCTGAATTTTTTTTTCTTTTTTTTTCTTCTTTATTTTGTATTTATCAAAAAAACAGTAAAAAGAATTTAAAAATGCCGAAGAGTTAACAATAACTATACAAAGGATAATAATCATAAACATAGCTTATCAAGGGTGGAAATGCAAATAAGATTACTACACATATATTTTCTTTGTGTTCAACCTGAATTTCAAAACTAATACTTCCAAGGTATTTGAGTTTCCCATTGGGTTCTCAATTGCTTGTTCAGGTGTGTGTGTGTGTGTGTGTGTGTGTGTGTGTGTGTTGTCCTCTCATGCTTGTTTATATTTCTATCTCTGTCATATATCCAGCTATTTATATATCCATTCTCTTTCTATCATCTGTCTATCTCTCTATCTATCCGTTATCTATATATCTATCTATCCTACTTTGGAATGAATCAAATTTAGGCAGTGTGAATAACTGAAATAAATATTTACATTATAAAGTAAGGCTCATGTTAATTATGGGAATAATTTACTATATTCAAATTCCTTTTATTTATGTATTAGTATGTGATAAATGCTTTACAACATGTGCTATGTTATAGAATGCTATTTAGCCAAATGTCTAAGCATTAAATGCAATAAATGACAATGAAGTTATTCAGTAATGATATCCAGGTTGTAGTTCATCTACTAATCAGATGAAAACATTTTCCTAACTGATAGCATCTGTTTACCATTATACTAATTGGAAATTATTTTAAGTGGTAAAATCATATGTTTCTTAGTAAGAATGGACAACATTTTTGTAATTTTAACACCATTAACCATTGATTCTTTCTCACTCTCATTTGGTGTAACTAAGGTTTTCTTAATTTACTGAGGAAATTAAATGAAAATCTGTCTAATGTGTGAAAAGGCTCCAAAATCATAATGATTGGGGAATATAATTTGAAGCCACTATTGATGTCATGATAATGTAAACCATTTGGCCAGAAGAAAATAATTTGGCCCTAAAAATTAACTCAATCTCCTTTAACCTTCCAACAACCTATGTTATGTGTAATAAAGATGAAAGAGCAATTGAAATAGAGAATATATAAAATCTATGAAGCATGGTTGCAAAATACAAGTTAGTAGGATAAATTCTGTTTGTGTCTGATTCCTGATGCCTTTTAAGATGATTGTAGTAATTTTTCTATATTTATGTATTTGTATTTTTTAGAACTTAATGCATGAATGTTGTGTTTAAATCAATTTTATTCTTTCTGCTTATCTTCCAACTCCTCCTAAGTCTACAAATTTTCCTTAAGTTTATAATAACAAAGTGTCTTTCTTATTCCCACCCTCTTTCTTCCCATTCAGTTTCTCACTTGCCC
Organism: Sigmodon hispidus; assembly: GCA_004025045.1. Taxonomy (NCBI): domain Eukaryota; kingdom Metazoa; phylum Chordata; class Mammalia; order Rodentia; family Cricetidae; genus Sigmodon; species Sigmodon hispidus. The sequence goes on along the minus strand of PVIH01002757.1, from coordinate 58,833 downwards.
CCCTAGTCCTCCCACAGAATATATTCTATCTCTCCCTCCCAAGGAAATCCATCCATATTCCATATTATTTTTGTTATTAATTAAATTATTTTAAATCCAGACTAAAGTTTTTACTGCTTTTTTTCTCCTATTTTCCCCTATCTGCCATCCTCCCATCAACTCCTCCTTGGCTGATGTTCAGAAAGGGGCAAGCCTCCCATGAGTGTCAACAAAGCATGGTATTTGAGGTTGAGGTGGCACTAAGCTCCAAAGGGGAACAGGAATGAATATATTTCCCTGGACAGTGAAAATAAAGGTGATCTTTGGAGTAGACTGGGGCCTGACAGGGTTGAGAACATGAAGGTTTGGAGGGGAAAATTGGGGGGGATGTAATGAAAAGATGCCACTATTCACCCTCTTTAAAGTTCTCATTTATTTAGCCTCTCTGGGTCTGTGAATTGTAGAATGATTGCCATTAACTTAAAAGCTAATATCCATTAATAAGTGAGTGTATAATATGCTTTTCATTCTATGACTGGGTTACCTCACTACGCTCTTTATTTTCCAGTTCATTCCACTTGCTAGAATATTTCATGATGTCATTTTAACACCTGAGCAATATGCCATTGTGAAAATGTACTGCATTTTCTCTTTTCATTGGTTGATGAACATTTGGGTTGTTTCCAGTTTCTGGATACTATTTGTAAAGAGGCAATGTGGAAAGAAAGTGCATAAGAGAGTCCTATGATTTCATAAAGTAGGTCCGAGTGAGGACCCTAATAATGGAGGACTCGAGAATCTGAACCCATCATCCTCTGTAACCAGGCAAGGCTTCCAGTGGTGAGACTGAGATACCAACCCAGTGAAAAAACTTTGATCTACAACATATCCCACTTGCAAATATGCTGAGGAAGGTGGGTGTAGAGACAGCTCAGAGATTAAGAGCAATGGCTGTTCTTCCAGAGACACTCCATTGAATTCCCAGTGACCATACATCACAACTACCTATAATGAGATTTAGTGTCCTCTTATGGTTAGCAGGAAGACATAAAGGCAGAACACTGAAAAATAAAAAATAACTGGCCTGCAGGCAGACATACAGGCAGAATATTGTATAATAAAGAAAGAAAGAAAGAAAGAAAGAAAGAAAGAAAGAAAGAAAGAAAGAAACCTTTAAAAAAAATGTGCCGAGGAAAGGGAAACACAGAAAACTTGTGAGAGCAGACCACCAATGACGGGGTATAATTTGAGGCCCATGCCGCAGGAGGGAGCCAATTCCCAGCAATGCTCAGATGATAAGCAATCAGAGGCCTAATAGTGTAAAGACATAGGATAGAAAAATAATTAATAAAATTAATCTTAGAGATATTCTCCTATGCTCATAGTTCAATGCTTATTCAATCTTTGTCTGAGGGGCTTCAGCCAGTAGCTACTGGGAGCAGATGCAGAGACTCACCACCCAAATATGGAGTGGAGAGAGAGCCCAACATCTTTATTGTGTTCTTCCCATTGGAGCTCAGGGATCCTAGCAGAAGAGGGGGAGTAAGTGTTGTATAATCCATACAGGCCAAGGACACTAGGTAAAAAGAGCACACAGACATCAACTAAGCAGGAACCATAGGGCCACACAGAGACTAAGGTAGAAACCGCAAAGCTTGCATGGGTCTGTGCCAGGTCCTCTTCATATATATTATGGTTGTTAATTTGTTTTTTTGGGATTCCTAATATTGGGAGTGGGGATGCCTGTAGGGGAATGCTGAGGTTATCTAAGGAAGTGCTAGTAACTCCGGTAAATTCTTTTCTTTAACACCCTTTTTAAATTAGAATAAAGTCTTATTTTTAAATCCATGTATCCCCTTGTTCAAACTCCCTTCTCCCTCCTGCCCCTCCCAGTCACTCTCTCTTCTCCCCATCTCTTTATTTCCTCCCCAGCAAGGACAGGATGTCCCAAGGTCCCAAGGTGGCTTAGTTCAGCACCCACTATAGGCAGATCCACTTACCTCACCTCAACATCAAGACTGGGATTATTTTGCTTGCTTCTGGGACACATTTCCTTTCACTCTGTTGCCTTGCCCATTTTTGATATGAGGATTTGTGCCTAGTCTTAATGTATCTTGTTATTCCAGATTGGGTTTATTCTCTTCAGGGGCCTTCTCTCATCTGGAGGTAAACAGTGGAGGAGTGGATCTGGGAATGAGGGGAAACCGTGACCTGAATGTACTGAAAACTAACTAACTAACTAACTAACTAACTAACTAACTAACTGAAATACGTTATGTAAGTTTATTAACATATTATGTACAGCTAAAATTTGTAATGACTTGTTCTTTAATTGTTAAAATTATATCCATATACATTTGTGTATAACTATCATTTTCTCAGCCCATTTAGTGTTGCCTGCATGTGTATGAGATGGCCACTTGGGATGGAATAACCATTCCTCTCTTTCTCTACAATATTATCTGAGCCTCAGGTATAGTGCATGCATTGTAGATGAATTAACTGAAGCTATGTATCAACATAGGGCTTTGGAACTGGTTTAAAGATATGCACAGATGAAAGAAGTCCTATACTATAATTAAAAAAGCTAATTAGCCATTCAGAATAAAGTATAAAAGATCAGAATACTGAAATAAGTGCTGACTTCAGACTTATGAGGTTTCAGAGCAAAGAAGTGTTAGGTAGTTAGACAGGGATCAGAGTCCTAGGATGCCACTAAGAATGGAACATTCCCTCATTTTTGGCCTTACCCTGACCTGACTCCAACACCGACCCTAACCCTAACCCTACCTCTCATTTTCCTAGCAGCATTAGAGAGGAAATCATAACCATTTGCCTACCTTAAAGTTTAACATACTATGTGAAAAACTGGAGATATCATGATTTTATGGAAGCCCATTAGTGGAAAACTACCTTTTCTTTGTTAAGAGTATAAAACATGAGTTCTTCTTTGAGTGGATACATGACATCTGATGTTCTAAGATTAGAGCATTGTTTAATGTTGTCTCCTTCTTTAAATATTCACCTCAGTAGGCCCATTGATCACTTGGCAGGGAGACCATGCCTCAGAAATTCTAATTTATATGAACACATAGTAAGTTGATGTGAAGAAGAATTAACCATTTAGTAAGACTTCTTTAAAACCTCTCCTTTATACAGCTGCTTATACTGTTTCAATCACAGCAGTAATACATAACCCTGCCCACTCTTGTATATAATGCAAAAAGCATCTTTCTTCTGTCACAATTTTCAATACTGGCCCAAAGCCTAGGCTTTCTTTTCTTCTTACTTGGAATTTCTCTTTGTTTCCTGGAAACAATTTTCCCCTTTTCCACTTTTAACAGCTTAGTAAACTCAATAAAATGATTTCTAATGATATTCTGTACTCATAAATAGGTGCCTTGTCTAGTAGTCATCAAAGAGGCTTCCTACAACAGCAGATGGGAACAGATGCAGAGAAACATAGCAAGACTTTATGCTGAGAGGGCCTAATTAGATATCCTACGGGATTTCTTCTCTTGTAGAGTGGGAAATCCCAGAGAAGAGGAGGAAAGAATAAGGAGTCAAAAGTGATGTAGAACACCAGGAGGATATGGTCCACTGAATCAGCTAAGTTGGGCTCAGAGAGACTGAAGCTGCAAGCACAGGGCTTGCATGGATCTGCACCAGGACTACTGCATGTAAACTACAGCTTGTTGCTGGGCATTTCTGTGGGACACCTAACAATGGGTGCAGATGTGTTCATGACTCTTGTCTGCTCTTGGGACACTTTCTCATGTTGGGCTACCCTGAGCAAATTTGATGTGAATGCTTTTGCCTTGTCTTCCTATATTTTGTTTTGTTGTGTTGGATTTTGTCTCTTGGAGGCCTGCACTTTTCTCATGGGAGATGGAGGATGAGTGGACCCAAGAGAAGAGGCAAGAGGTGTGAAGAGAGGGGAAACTGGGAGGTATTGTAAGAGAGAAGAAAATACTTTAAATAAAAGCAAGACTTATCAAATGACAACATTAATTATGATATGTGCTTGTCATTATTTACAATGGCAAGTTATATAGTAATGTGGAAATAATAAACACATTAAAATGTGAATTTGCATATATATCTTTTAAAAAAGGTATCAGGACTATATCAAATATGCTTTTTATTGAGATATATACTTGAATGAATGGATATGGATAGATTGTAGTATGACCAGGACGGAAGGTGGTGAATGAATTTGAGTGGAAGAATATGAGCTGCACTTGATATATGTAAAATGACTGATCACCATTAATGGCCTGTGGCAAGGACGTGAGTGAAGAAAGACTTGTTTTCTTTAAGGCCACAGGGATGCTTATTATGTTCCAGTAAGTAAATGAGCAGCATGAATGGGCGTTTTCGTAAATGAAGAGATCATAAATGTGGGTATGAATATGAGAGGACTGATAACTTAATTTGATGGGGTGTATGATGTAAAATCACCAAATAATAAATATATAAATAATAATAAGGTATTTAAAAAGTCATCATATCACAATTAGCCATATTTCTGAATGCTGTATTTACATACTAGAGTGTATACAACTCATTTCAAATATTAATCGGGAGTGATAACTTTAAAAATGATAAAATTTACTTTATAATTTATAAAAAGGACTTATTATACTAAAGGAGTCTTTCACTAAGTTGCAACCAACACTCACACTCAGGCTTCCCAGATATCCAGTGCCTAGAACAAAATATTGGTCTCTGTGTAACAAGAATTGCAAGTAAATAATAAAATTTCTAGCACAGTGTTTTAATCAGTTAAAGACATATTTCAATTTGACTCTCCAAATTATTATTTTTTGGTTTATTTTTGTTTAGTTGTGATTATTTTTAATATCAAATGTTTCTTACTTATATCTTATGTCAGCCATATTTCAGTGCTATAATAATATAAATAAGAAAATAGCATTACAAAGAAGAAATTTGTACAGTTTTAGTAGCCTTACCTCACCTACTGCAGAAAATAGGCTTATTTGGAAATGGGTGACTGTAAATGGGTGAAATAGTGTGATCCTGGATTAAAGTGTTATTGTCATCCAGTGACTCTGGTTCACTTTATTTTTTAACTGTATTTTCTTTTTTTGTGATTTCTAAGATTTTATTCTATAATACTTATATTATATGCCAGTTTCATATGCTATTTACATTTTTAGCACAGACATAACAGAGATAAAGGTGCATAAAATATAGAGATATCACTTAATGATTTAAAATGACCATTCTGGTGGCTAGAGAGATGGCTCAGTGGTTAGGCGCATTTATTGCTCTTATATAGAACATAGTTATGCTTGTCAACACCCACTATTGGACATATACGATAAAGATACACATTCTCACTCCAAAGTCATTAGCCCAGCTATGTTCATAGCAGCTTTATTCATAATAGCAAGAACCTGGAAACAATCTAGATGCCCCTCAACTGAAGAATGGATTAACAAACTGTGGTACACCTACTCAGCAGTAAGAAACAATGATATCCTAAAATTTGCAGGCAAATGGATGGATTTGGAGAATATCCTCCTGAGTGAGGTATCACAACCCAGAAAGATAAGCAGGGGATGTACTCACTCATTAGTAAACGTAAAAAAATAAAATAAAATAAAATAAAATAAAATAAAATAATAATAATAAAAAAAAAACACAAAACATTCCTAAGCTGCAAATCAGAACCACCGAACAGCTTGGGATCTGAAACACCTCAGCCTGGCACCTTGGAGCCCATTCCCTCCAGAGGAACACCTGACCCAGTCTTGATGTTGGGGTGAGGAAAGCAGATCTACCTGGATTGGATGCTGAACTAAGTGACCTTGGGACCTTGGGACCTCCTGTCCTTGGTGTGGAGGAGATAAAGAGATAAGAAGAAGAAAGAGTGACTGGACTGGGAGGGACAGGAGTGGGAAAGGAATTTGAACAAGGGGATACATGAATAAAAAATGAGACTTTGTTCATAAAAAAATAAATAAATAAAACAAAAACAAAAAACAAACAAAAAACCCAAATGTTGCTGGCGAATTGTCTATGTTGTGTATGATTTCTTAACCTGAGTGGTAGTGGTGAGAAGGTCATCATCATCATGTATATATATGCATATATATAATTTTTATGTGTATGTGTGTCTGCACAAATGTATGTGTACCATATATATGTAGGTACCTGTGGGAGGCCACAAGAGGGCGATGATCCCCTGGAACTACTGTATCAAGTGTTTATGAGATACTAATCCAGCTCACTTTAAAGTGGCTGATAAAATGCTATGTCTGCAGTCTTACTATCTAGCAATGGGAACCAGCATGTAAAAAAACATAATAAAGTAGTTGTTGCTCTACTGGGAAAGGAAAAATGAAAGAGACACAGAGAAAGTACACATGCAGCAGGGGTGCAGTTAGAGTTCTAGGCCTGCAAGAAAGTCATCAAAGATTGACAGGTCAGAAATAACCTGATGTGGTGGGAGGGGGAAGGTACCTTGAATAAGGATATACAGGGATGGAAAAAAAATTCAGAGGGAAAGCTGAACACAAAGTAAATACATGTGTATCAGTCTTATTTGCATTGTCACCCTTGATAAGTCATGCTTATGATTTTTATCTTCTTTATAGTTATTTCTAACTTTTCAGCATTTTAAATTCATTTTACTGTTTTTTTTTGTATAAATACAAAATAAATAAAAATGAAAAAAAATTAAAAAAAAATTGACAGGTCAGCACCAGAAATGACAACCAAGCATTAGAATTTTCCAAAGGATTCCAAAATAGTATATTGATCTTAAGATGTGGGTTTCAGACCTACAAATTTTAGAATTTGTGGATAATCTGTTGTTATGAGGTCCACTCTTGTGATAATCTATAATTGGTAGATATGACCATCAATGCATGAATCTAGGTCAAATATTTTAAACTGAAGTTTAATTATTATTTTATAATATTTAGTTAAAAATAATAATGATTGTGGGTTTTTTGACAAGCTTTTGATCAAAATGATAAGGCATAATAACTAGAGTGTTAAAGTAAGAATCAGGAAGCCTGGGAGGGGTGGGAGAGGGAAGGGAATTTGAACAAGGGGATACATGGATAAAAATATATAACTTTATTCATAATAAAAAGAAATGAAATTAAAAAAAATCAGGAAGCCACATTTGTGTGTTAGTCACATTTGCTTCACAATTATTTCCTGTAAAAGCATTACTTACTGCCAGTGAGCTAAAGGGTCTGTGTATTTCTAATAAAGATGATACATTCCTATTACTTTACATAAGTTGGTTTTAGTATTTAAAGAGGCAATATATGTTATACAACCTGAAAAGTAAAGGATGTATTAGCACAATAAAATACTTAAACGTGCATTCTTCTGCTAGTCTCAGACAGAATATTATTTAATTATTTTGATTCTGTGATAAAATTTATTAAATAATCACAACAGATTTTATGCTATTTATGTTAATTTATGTTTCTTTATTTGTATAAACAATTAAAATATCCCATATATCATTATGTCCAGTTATAATTCTTTTATTCTTTCAAAAAAAATTAATTTATTATTATTATACATTTATTACCATATCCAGCATGAAGCTTGTAAGCTTTTCTCTCAGACCTACATGAATTGCTTGACATAAGAGATAAACTTTTCACATATCAGATGTAAATCCCTGGATTTCAACCTGTGGCCATTTCTTTGTTCTTCCCATATGAATATTGTCCCCAGGCTTCTCTTGTGTAGCTTCTGAGTAATATCTAATGCTTATCCTTTCCTGTGACCAAAATTTTACATTACCTATATCATTTCGTAGCCATTGTTTTTCTACAACAATTGATACAATTCTATCCTCCACTCACCAAGCAGAGCTTTCTTTCATACACTTCCAGTTTAGTTGTATTGACATTTCATAGACTCTGCACTATATTTATGGTTTCAGGATTTATTAGAAAGCACAGTAACAAGCAGAACCTTTCTGTGTTGATAAGTGTGACACTGTGCCTCTTAGGAAACCTTACAAATGCTGTTTTTTATTTTATTTTATTTTATTTTTACTGCTCAGAAGTTTTTTAGTTCTATTTTTAGAAATGTTTGTTTACTGGATGATTCTAGCAATATGATTTAAAAATTAAAGCAGTAATAATGTAAGATATAATCATGTTTATAGAGTGCTGAATGATCAGTAAATTGATGCCTACTTACAAAAGTATTTTACGTTTTATACACACATACCACCACACTGACATGCATGCAAACACACACACACACACACACACACACACACACACACACACACACACAAACCATGACCTAATCAGTAGATAACTGACTTTTAGATTTTTAAGCTATATTTTACCTTATGTATGACTGCAGGGTACTGAAATGATGAAACTACTGGAAGACTTTGATAAAATTTTATACTGTTATTCCATCCACACACAATAATTAGTTCATGTGTGGCCTTTGAACATAATCCAAATATTCCTCTTTTCTTTATTGTTTAGTAATTGAAGCATGTTTATCATCCATAGTGTTGATTGTCATGATGGTGAAAAAAGTATCTTCCATAGATCATTATTCCCACATTTCTTATTGTCAATGGTTTTTCTTTCTTTCAAAAATCTGTTCTACTCAATTAATATCAATAAATTTTATTTAAAAACAAGTCTTGAGATGCATCAAAATTATTTTTGCAAAATAAGCAGAACAGACTGCTAAAAAGAAACCATTAACATACAGTGAAATAATAGAAATTAATATCTCATGAATTATCTAGCCCTAGGACTATTCCTGTTGAAAGGTCACTTTCATGCTGAATTGTTTGCTATTTGAAGAAACTCAAGTTAGAGATGCAATATGTGGTCTGGCAGACCGATATCATTAGGAAGATAAATGAGTATAATCTTTTCTTCCTTTTCTTTAGATCACCAGAAAGCAGCAAGCAATGCATCAGTTTAGTAATAGAAGCCAAAACTCACTTCTGAAATTCACTTCTTTGCATACAAGAAATACTCACAAAGTCATTACTAGAAAGATGTCTACAAAGAAATTAAAGTCAGAATTTCTTAAAGTGAGTGTGAGATTTCTCTTATGACATTTTACTTATTTTCTTAATTCAAATCCAACAGCCACCTACCCCATTAAACTGATTAGTTTTTCTTGAATTTACTTGTGTGATTCATCTGTGAAGTTTCTCATTAGCTTTAGAAATAGAAATCTGATTTGTAGTTTAAGTGTATTCAGACCTGCTTTTAATATTATAATGTTTACTTTGTAGTGTCAACTGCTATAAAATAGCACATGCTTCTCTGTGTGACAAAAAATTTTTCTACCTTCTAAGGCATTGTTATAAGAATGGCAAGAGAGTGCATAGAGGTTCTGAAAAAGAGGATTTCATTCTTTCCAGAAATAAAAAAGTTTAGCCATGCTAACTGAAAGCCATAACTTTACATTGGTTGTTACAATAAAGTTGAGTTTTATATATATATATATATATATATATGTATATATATATATATATATAATTTTTTATTTTAAACTATTGTTATTGATTCACTAATAATCCATAAAATAGAATCCTATATCCTTTAAATTTTTCTCAAAAGAGCATTATGTAGATATTACATGCATTACAGTGTATATTTGAGTGTTTGTGTATGAGGTGTATGTGTTTGTTCTCTGTGTGTGTGCATGTGTATGTGTGTACATATGCATATGAGTGTATGTGTGTGTACATGCATGTGGGGCCAGACCTTGACATCATGCTTCTTGCCCTTCTTGTTCATATTTTTTCTTTTCTTGAGTCATGGCCTCTTACTTAACTTTGATGTCATTGATTGGGTAATCTGGACAGCTCTAAAGCTTTACAAATTCTGCTTGATTCAGCTAATCCTGAGCTGGGTTGCAGAAAAGAATAGCTCAGGTTTCTTGCTATTTGTTGTTGTTTGTTTGTTCAGTCTTTGGAAAAATGCTTAAATTGACCTCAGTTCATGCTTTTGTAGCAAGAACTTTCTAGCTGAGTCATCTCTACAAGTCTTTATTTATATTTTAATATGTGTTTTAAGACTAAGCATATCTCTTTGTTTTAAGGCTGGTCATGGTGACCTAGTAGGACTAGGGTCTTAAAAGCCAGTAAGTGAATCAGAGTCAGCTCCATGGTCCTGCTGTTAGAAGCTAAAAAAAAGAACCAAGTCACACAAGTATAACATATATGCAGAAGGTGTAGTCAATTTTATGCAGGCTCCCTAGTTATCAGTTTAGTTTCTGTAAGCTCCCAGGAGCCCAGGTTATTTGATTGTATGAGCTTTCCCATGGTGTCCTTGACCTCTATGGCTCCAACTATCCTTTCTCCTCCTCCTCCTCCTTCTCCTCCTCCTCCTCCTTTTCCTTTTCCAACTTCTCCTCCTTAGGATTCCTGAACACAGCCTAATGTTTGCCTGTAGGTTTCTGCACCTGCTTCAGTCAGGTTCTGAGTGATGCCTCTCTGATGATCATTAGGCCCGTTAAGTTGGTCATAGGAGTTGGCAAGTTTAGGCTACTTATACTATCTACTATTGCTAAAAGTCTAAGACGGAGTCCTCCTCATAGACGCTTGGGGAATTTTTCTGGGTCAGGTTTTTACTCAAACCCAAAATGCCCTGCCCAACATATCCCTTCAACAAACTCTTCTCCTCTGTGTCGCAAACCTGATCATTCATGCTTTCATCCCAGCCAACCTCAAGTCCACTTATATAATCTCTTCTTTTACCCTTTTCCATAGAGATCTGGTTGTCTCCTCATGGATCTGTTGGTTGTAGTATATTTATCTTTTGTTTCACAGATAATATCTACTTATTAGTGAGTACATACTGTATTTCTGTAAGGCAATAGACACCTGAAATAGGACAAAAAGACAGCTTGCAGAATGGGAAAAGATCCTCACAAATCTCACATACAACAGCAGACTGATTTTGAAATATATAAAGCACTTAAGAAACTATATACCAATAAACCACATAATTCAAATAAAATTATATGTTTTCAATGTCATCCAAAACATTAAAAACTTCTGTATCTATTGGTTAAGCTAATTAAATAATATATGTGTGGATTAAGTAATACAGTTTTTTATCTAAATATTTAAACAAATGTTCTATAGCCAAGAAATTGAGGAAAAACATGCTGAAAATGCAGTATATAATTAGACACTGGGCCAATAGACTGTGCAAATAAACTGATATAGCTGCTCAGAGGTTGTTATGGTATAGAACAGAAATTAAAATGTAAATTTCTTCAGTTTGAGATGCAAAAAGAGCAAGAGATGTTAAACTGCTCTTTCAGTGAAGGTAGATAACTAAGGTATATTTAGAAAATTCTAAGTTTTGGACTAGAGATATAAAGCAAAGGAAATGAGATAAGAGAATAGAGGCTCATTAATTATTTCAAAAATACTCACAAAAGAGAGAAGTCTCCAGAACACCTCATTTATTCTCTATTCTAAGCACTAGAGAAAGGAGAGAGAGAACAGCCTCTTACTCAGGGGAGGGAGATAAAATGAAGTCTGTTCCTTGTACTTGAATCCTAGTAGCTGGTCTGTCTCAGTGAAACCCTCTGCCCAGAAGAGCCGTTCCATCCATTATGTGGTCACTATAGATGCATTTAAGACACTTTAACTGTGTCAACTATGGGAATAAGAGATTGACTTCTTCATTTGTTTTTCAGACTTGTGCATTGGTACAAGGGTTAAGACTCCACTTTCTAGGGCACAGAGTAAAAAATCTAATTTTAAACTTTGTTTTTTAGCTCAATGCAAACTACATAAGTACTCTGAACAGAGTGGAGTATAAAAGGGTTGAACAGTGCTCACAATCAGAGCATCTAGACCATTGCTTTTCAACCCCTTTGGAAATCTATCTCCCAAAATATTTACATTATGAATCATAACATTAGCAAGATTACAGTTACAGTATAGAAATGGAAATAAGTTTATGATTGGAGGCTACCACAACGAGAGGACCTGTATTAAAGGTTTTCAGTATTAGGAAGGTTGAGAACCACTGCTCTAACCACCCCTGGCATCATCTAGAGAGTACAAACTGAGACTGCCATCTTAGCAACACACTCATGTCACAATCAGTTGCCAGCATGCATATTGTATTCTGTGATCAAATAGTATTTTATGTCAGATGTTAGCATGGCTTTTGCCATACTTGACCACATATATACTTATACTTGAAATGTCACAATATACATTATCATCCTTAGGTACATATATATATATATATATATATATGTATATATATACATATATTCTCTTGAAACAATATAAATCAATAAAGCTAAGAGACACCAAAGTTACCCAGCTTATAGTCTAACATAATGATCAAGTTTTTCAAGCCTCATATAGCACAAATATCATCATGCTGTACTAACAGGGAAAGCTTGATTGTGGTCTTTTTAACAGAAAAGGTCCTAGACACCATTGACATGGACTGATATTTCAGCCTTGCTTCACTATGAAATTCAGAATGGGCTTCATTGTGAGTATAAAAGCATGAGGCTCATTTATGCTATTAAATTCAGGTTATCATAAATCTAGGTAGTCATGAGACTGTTTTCATGGATACTACCCTAACCACAAATAGTATAGGATGGAACAAGACCCTACAACCATATAAGAAAAAGTATGAAACATGGGACTTTGCTTTCAGGTTAGTGAAAATTTAGTATTAGGATTATCTGAACCTATATTTTAGCATGACTTGAGATGAAGCATCTTAAATATCCCAGGGACCAGAAAACAATCACATAAACCCAATTAGTTTTTTAAACAAATATCACCTGTGTACTAATAGTATTATTGAATAGTGAGTTCACTATGATCATAGACACCACATAGCAGCATTGGTATTTCCTCAGGATATAATATGATGTCAGATTTTGGCAATCTGATCTTTTGGATGGCCACAGAATTAGAATAAATGGACCCAGTCCATTCATTTTGTTTCTGTTCAGAGACAGGCAGACTCCTCAAGTGAATAACTATAAATGGTGAATGTAGGTATTTATTGATCTTGGTGTCCCTGAGAACCAGGAGAAGAACTACTTGAATCTACTACTTGCCTTAGATATTGTTTCAGATTGAGCAACACATCAATAATATGTATCCTAACTAAAATAAGGCAGATCTAAACTTAGTATATGCTGAATTTGAAACACCAGTTGCTATACTTTGTGTACTTAAGAACATTATATATCAGAATCTTAATCCATAATTTCAGAATTTTGAAATATGGGTCCTAATACATAATAAATAAAAAATATGGTACTACTATTTTTTCTGAATAAAGTTATATTTTTTATCTGTGTATCTACTTGTTCAAACTCCCAGTTCCCACTCATCTAAGTCACTCTCTCTTCTTTCCATCACTTTATCTCCTCCCCAGCAAGGGCAGTATGTAGCGAGAAATCAGGAACTATACATGTGAATGATCACGTCAGAGGACTAGAGACGAGCAGAGAGTGGTTAACTAGAAAGGATTCCGGAAGTAGACCTCTGAGGGAGAGAACCAGGACAGGAAGCCGGCATTCTCTCGCGAGAGTTCCCAACCAGTTGCGCGGATTTTCAGACTAATGACGTGGCTTCCAGCGTGCGCAGTTCGGGCCAGCGGTGCGGGAGTTGGGACGTGTGGCGTGGGGATGAGGAGTTTTCCTTAGAAACGCTCTGGCGCGCTGCAACCTTATCCCTTTCGTTTTCTCTTAAAACCTTTTCTGTTTTGTAAGTGATTTTCACAAAATAAACCCCATTTAAAACATATCTCATGGTGGGTTTTTACCACGATAATTGGTGCCCAATGTGGGGCTAATTCCACAAACCCACCGGGTTCCTCACCCACCGACGGAGCCAGTCTGAATGGCTTTGTTTACCAGCTGCGCACGAACCTCCTGTATGCAACCAGGAACAAATCTGCACGCGGCAGACCTCCTGAGAGATGAATTGACCTGTTCTAGTGGTGCACTCCTGGTAGGATTTGTTGAAAGATCTAACAAAGACCCTCCCAGCCAAATTGCCACCTCGTTTTGTGCACCATTGCTGCTGCTGCTGATCACAACTGCAACATCTGCTGGCCGTAAGTTCTCATTATATCTGAGTATATTTTTTTCTTCCTTTTCTTTTCTACATATTTTTTTTCCTTTCTACAATGTCTTACCAGATAAATGTTCAGAATTTTACTCACTTTTTCACAATGGTGATAGAGGATTATTTCCAGGATTATGCATTTGCAGGTTATCTCCACCCAGGATTCCTCTTGTTCTTTTGTGTGATAATATACTTCATACCTACCTATTTTAAAGGATCTCAACATAGAGAGTATGAGGCTAAGACGTCTGGCATGGATGAACATATTAAGACACTCCAGAAACTCATTGTTTCCTTAGAAGAGAGGTCTACTTTGATCACAGAGGAATTTAGAGCTCAAATTGATGAAAACTTTAGAAAATTGGATGAAAAATTTAAAAAAAAATGGATGAAAATTTTAGAATAATGGATGGAATCTCTAGGAAATTTGAACAGAACATAGTAGAATGGGTAGATGTGGAGACTGGGAGGATTTTCCACTCTCTGAAATTGTTGGAGAGATCATTTATAGAAGACTTTAAAACACTGGAAAAGACCATTACCACTAGGTTGCAAGATCATGAGGCTCACTTGGAGATTTTCGAAAAGGATTTTGAGATCTTTTCAAGATAACCCAGAGCCCTCTCTTAAGCAGTGCTACTGCAGGGAAGGTTCTTTACCTAGAGTGGTTACCATGAGGGGACTACCCCATCCCTCCAACTCTATTCTCAGTTGTGGCAGAGGCCAAAAAACCACAACCACGTGGAAGGGCTTCTGACAATGTGGGATACAATTATGAATCTATACCCATGAAGGATTTAAAATCAATAAAGTAAGCCATAGTGAACTATGGTGTACAATCATCTATTGTGAGGCAATCTTTGAACTCATGGTCAGCACAGAATCGAGGAATTCCTGATGACTGGAAGAATTTGGCAAACGCAGTGTTGAACGATGGCCAAAACTTCCAGGGGAGGAATTGGTTTAGAGAAGAGGCTAAATCCTTGGAATCTCGAGATCAAACTGGAAATGTTACCATCTCCAAGGACCAAATCCTTGGGGAAGGCCAGTTTGCTGATTTATTAGTTCAGGCTACTTATGATGACCATGCTCTGTTGCTGTGTCATACTGCTGCCTTAAATGCTTGGGAAAAGGTTTTGGACCCAGGACAGAGAATTGAGTCATATACCCAGATTAAACAAGGTCCAATGGAGCCTTGTAAAGACTTTTTACAGAGGTTGACTCAGGCTGTAAATAGAGCAGTGTCAGATTCAGAAGTTAGGAAACAATTGATACTCTCTTTGGCCTTCGATAATGCTAATATGACATGTAAAAAAATTAATCATGCCATTAAAGATCAAGGGTGCACCCTTAGATGAATGGATTCAATTTGCACTTAATGCTGAATATCTACACCATAATGAAGAGAATTGGGTAGGTCAAGCCATTGCTAATGCTAAGATGAGAAATCAAAGCATTATTTGCTTCAATTGTGGTAAGCCAGGCCATATAAAGAGAAATTGTAGACAAAGCATACATGGGAACTTTTCCAATCACAGGAGTGACTTAAACAGAAAGCCACTACCTCCTGGAATATGTAGGAGATGTAACAAAGGCAGACATTGGACGAATGAATGTAGATCTATAAGAGACAAAGATGGCAAGCTTTTACCATCAGGAAATGTAACTCGGGGCTTCCCCCGGGAAGCCCCCAAGAATCAGACCTCCAAGCCAAAAAGGGTTCAGTCATATCCAGTCACAGTGGAAAAGCAGTATCCTCAAGACGAGTAACAAATCCCAAGCCTGAAACAGTAGATCATGTAACCATAGACAATAGATTGCCCTTACAAGAGAAGTTGATGGTATCCAGCAAACCAATAAAACGCGTATTTTGGCAGACCTCCATAAATGAACAAAGACCAAAGTTGACAATAAGAATAGACAATGTTTTTATGCAGAGCCTAGTCAAAACGAGGGTTGATGTTTCGATCATAACTCAGCAGGCCTGTCACCCCAGGTGGCCTCTGAAGGAGGTGGATGTCCAATTTTTAGGTATTGGAACATTGTCTCAGGTAAAACAGAGTGTGAGATGGCTAGAATGCATATGACCAGAAGGACAGAGAGGGAGATTGAAGCCATACATGGCCAACATAGCAGTGAACTTATGGGGTTGTGATCTCCTATGACAATGGAACACTCAAATTAAGATTCCTCCAGGCCTAAATACTAGCCAAAGAACTAATCATGGCCTTGAAAGTACTATCTCAAGAGGCTATGTAAAACAGCCGTCGGTCATTCAGGCTGCACAAAGACGCAGTCTAAAACCTGCAAGCACCCCTAAGACACTCACAGCACTGCCTTTGAAATTGTTGACGGATAAACCTATTTGGGTCCAACAATGGCCTTTGACAGAGGAGAAATTGCTAGCCCTAGAACAATTGGTGCAGGAACAGTTACAAGCTCAACATATTGAAGAATCGATCAACCCATGGAATTCCCCTGTATTTGTGGTCAAGAAGAATTCTGGGAAATGGAGAATGGTGATGGATTAAAGAGCAATTAATAAGGTGATTCAGCCCATGGGCACCCTACAATCTGGTATACCTTTACCTTCTTTGCTACCTAAAGGATGGCCCATAATAGTTATTGATCTGAAGGACTGTCTGTTTACAATACCTCTACAGGAACAAGATAGGGAGAAGTTTGCTTTCACTATACCTAATTTTAATAATTCATACCCGGTAAAAAGGTACCAATGGAGGGTCCTTCCACAAGGGATGTTGAATAGCCCCACCCTATGCCAATATTTTGTCTGACAGCCATTGGAAGTGATACGCAAACAATTACCACAATCTATCATTTACCATTATATGGATGATATATTGTTAGCGGACCGAGATGTAAACACCTTAGAAAGACTGTTTGAAGAATTGAAGAAGGTGCTGCCTGATTGGGGACTTCACATTGCCCCTGAAAAGTTACAAAGAGGGGATTCTATTAATTATTTGGGATATAAAATAGGCTTGCAAACAATTAGACCTCAGAAGGTACAACTTAAGAGGGACAGATTAAAGACACTTAATGATTTCCAGAAGCTATTGGGGGATATAGCCCACATATGTCCAGTTATTGGTATTAAAAACTATGAGCTGGTTCATTTGTTCAAAACTTTAGATGGAAATAAGGATCTGAATATTCCCATGGAATTCTCTGCTGAAGCCGAGAAAGAATTAGCATTGGTGGAAAAGAGATTACAAGAAGCACATGTTAACTGTATAGACCCAGACCTCGACTGCATCCTGATTATTTTGCCTTCTGAATATTCTCCTATAGCAGTCATAATACAAAGGGAAAATATTATATTACAATGGATATTTCTGCCACATAGACCAAGTAAAAAACTAAAAACATACATTGAAAAGATTTCAGATTTGATTTTCAAAGGAAAATTCAGGCTTCGACAATTGACTGGAAAGGATCAGGCAGAAATTGTTGTACCTTTGACCAATGAGGAAATTAATCGATTATGGGCAGACAATGAACCTTGGCAAAAGGCCTGTAGTGGGTTTCTGGGGGAGATTAAAAATAAATATCCCTGAAGCAAAAGGATTCAATTTATAAAGAAGACTAATTGGATTTTCCCCCGTGTGGTACAGGATAAACTTATTTCTGGAGCCCCTACATTTTTTACTGATGCAAATAAAACAGGAAAGGCTGATTATAAATCAGAAAACTTCAGTAAGGTGACATAGAGTCCCTATGATTCTGTTCAGAAGGCAGAACTGTATGCCATTATTATGGTGTTATTGGATTTTCCTGGACCCCTTAACCTGATAACTGACTCTCATTATGCAGAAGGAGTTGTATTTCATATTGAAACTGCTGACTTCAATCTGATGATACAGAATTAACCTTCTTGTTTGTACAGCTACAGGATATCATCAGAAATAAAACACATCCCATGTATATAACACATATCAGGGCTCATTTGGGCCCCCTTTAGCAAGGGGTAATGATGAGATTGATCGGTTATTGATAGGGAATGTGGTACAAGCCTCAGAATTTAACAAGAAGCATCATGTCAAAAGCAAGGGATTAAGGAAGAGTTTTCCCATCACTTGGAATCAAGCCAAGGAAATTTTGCGGAAGTGTGACAAGTGTTCCCGTTACAATCAACCATCTTTGCAAGCTGGGAGTAATCCTAAGGGTACTAGGAGCAATGAGATTTGGCAGATGGATGTGTTTCACTTCCAGGAATTTGGTAAGATGAAATATGTTCATCACACCATTGACACCTACTCAGGAATGCAGTGGGCTACCGCCCTGAGTTCTGAGAATGCTAATGCAGTGCTCACTCATCTTCTAGAAGCCATGGCCATATTGGGAATTCCTGATCAAATTAAGACTGCCAATGCTCCAGCATATGTTTCCCAGAAAATGAAGCAGATTTTTGGATATTATGAGATAAAACACGTTACTGGGATATCACACAACCCCACTGGACAAGCAGTTGTGGAAAGATTCCATCGCACCTTGAAAGAGATGCTTCATAAACAGAAAGGTTGTATGAAAAAACCTAGGGAGAGATTACATAGTGCCTTGTTGACATTAAACTTTCTTAATTTTGATGAGAAAGGGACTTCAGCTGCAGAGAAACACTGGGTAATGGAAAGAACTTCTGAGTTGAATCAACCTGTTTATTTTAAGGATGTACTAACTTCAGAATGGAAGCCAGGGCATGTGCTTCATTGGGGGTAGGGGTTTTGCTTTTGTTTCCACAGGAAAAGAGAAAATATGGGTACCAATGAGATTGATAAAGAACCGGATTGAAAAGAACCCTCCTGAGGAGGACTAATGGCTCGTGTGCCGATAAGATAATTGGATATGTGGTAAGGAACATTCACTTAATTATGGCAGGGCAGGATCTTAATATTGTTTTTACTGAAGAATGGATACAACCCTCTTCACAAGCTAAAAGGATGCTGAATGCTCAGACTTTTGAAACATTAAAAGGACTACA
The DNA here is from genome assembly GCA_004025045.1 of Sigmodon hispidus. NCBI lineage: Eukaryota > Metazoa > Chordata > Mammalia > Rodentia > Cricetidae > Sigmodon > Sigmodon hispidus. The sequence goes on along the minus strand of PVIH01002757.1, from coordinate 39,736 downwards.
GGGGATTACAAGGATACCTTACACTGACAGGCACTAAGGGTAATTTCTCTATTCTCACAACTGTACATCTATATCTAATGATTATGTATTTATACATATATATAAAGGAGGTCCTGGTTTGGTAACAAAAAAGGCTGGCTTTGGAGGTGGAGCAAGTGGCTTTCTTCCTCTCTAAACCCAAGTGTATTGGTAAATAAAACTTTAAAAACTCTGTCTCATGTCAGAAAAGCCACCTGAAGTGGGACAGAAAATATATGAAATATATAGGGACCAATCTTATCTCACTTTTATTTTAAATTTTAAATCTTATTCCTTTCTGCATTTTTTACTCTCTTATTTTAGAAATCTTTTCTGCACACAATACATTCTGGTGGTTCAATATCTTCAGTTGATAATATCCATTGGATCCTTCACTATTAAAAACAATTTCTCCTACCAGCACTCTACAAGGCATCCAGAAGGAAGATGGGGCCCCCACCAAAAAAAAAACAACAACAAAAAAAAAACATTGAGACAGAGTAAGAAGGAACCTGCTGTATGTCACTCAGTGATCATTTTTGAGGTATAGGCCAATCAGGACAGGCGTAAGATAGTTTCTTATCATATCTTTAGCAAATATTTCAGATGGACTCACTCAGTAAGATGAGAATGGTTATAGACATTTGTCGAATGGTTATATATATATATATATATATATATATATATATATATATATATATATATGTTTACAGTTACTTCATTAGGACTTAACCACTGTTTAGTTTACAGGACCCCACAGAAATACTGTTGCCTACAGGCCAGCATGAAGCAACTCAATGAAAGAATTATGTCCCTTTCCCAATAAGTTGGTCATCCAAGGGAGGGTTATGGTCAATTATCCTTTTTGTACAATGGTTATAAGTTAAGTTGGGTAGAGGAGAGAATGATCTTATAGATGAGAGAGAGAGAGAGAGAGAGAGAGAGAGAGAGAGAGAGAGAGAGAGAGAGAGAGAGAAGGGAATAGATAGGAGATCATTATACTTGCAAACAACTATTAACCAAGGGATGAATGAAAAATGTATTGACATGGTACATATGTTTGTATATTGTTACAAATGGGAAATCAATCTATATGTTTGATTTAGATAATATGTATATTGATACAAAGTTGAACATGGTACAAATGTTTGTATATTGACACAAATGGGAAATTAATCTATATGTCTGATTGGGATAATGTATATGCAAAGTTGAATGTATAATTGTCCTATTTTGCACAAGTCTACCTATGTCTAAAATATTTTGCACATTGATGTGTATTAAGTGCATTGTCATTTCCATAATGGAATTTCTACCTCTAATTATTCATGATAGTCATGACATTTGTTGTACTATATACATGAGTTGTTTTATATAAATCTGTTTAGATGTATGTTTATATATAATGATATATAGTTAGGATATCATTGTCATTTGATAAAAAATGTGTATTTTGGTCAATTTTCCTAAGATTGTTATACTTGAAATTATTTGGAGGAGCTGTACACTCATTTTGGATGCCTATTTTTACAATGTTAGCCTCACTTTCTTGGTTGATTGGGATTGCAGATTGTGGTTACTCAGGTTTATCACCTAACAGTCAGGATACTCAGGCTTTTCAGAAACATGTCAGAATACATCTAATAGATAGGTATCTTCAACCACTTCATAGACCAAGAGAATATGGCATTCAAGATTTTGTTATCTCAAATTTGGCCTTGAGAGACATAACAACTCCTGGCATCACCGTTCCTTTCTCAAGGTGGTGTTGAGCATCACAGACATCTTGCAAAGAGATTGTCTTCTTTGGCGAATAATGGCCTGAGGGGCAAAAGGACTGCACTTGCACCTACTGCTGTCAGCGTGCTCACTGTCTGAAATGGACCTGCAGGATAAGGGATAGAGTCTGCCAAAGCCTGCCTAGCCAGGATAAGACGGTCCTACCAAAAAATACCCTGCTTCTATGGAGACTTGTCAGATATCCTAGGTCAGTATCCACAAGGATGGATGCTCCTGTTATACAGAGAAGTGGTAGATGACTGTCCAGGTAGTTAACTGTCATTGTCTTCTCCTAAATTCTGGAAGTTACTTCATGCTTCCAAATTTAGGTATATATTTTCCTTCTCAGGACTTGACGGTGTTGAAGATTAGATAGTTGAGGTTGTTATTACTTCACATTTCAGCAAAGACACTCAAGTGTTAGAACTCTATTGTTTAAGATAAACAGCCTTAAAGCAATCCCTGTGCATTTTATCGTATCAACATTTTAGATATTAAATTGTACTTTGTAGTTGTTGTTTGTTAGCAGTAGTTTGACCTGACTTATGTTAGTACCTTTCTCTTTCCCAGACACTGTCTCATGATGATACCTATAGTATGTAGTTTTATACTGAGTTTAGAACCTTCCTATTTAGACAAAACGGGGAGATGTCGCAGGAAATCAGGAACTATACATGTGAACAATCGTGTCAGAGGACTGGAGACCAGTGGGGCGTGGTTAACTGGAAAGGATTCCAGAAGTAGACCTCCGAGGGAGAGGACCAGGACAAGAAGCCGGCATTCTCTCGCAAGAGTTCCCGACCAGTTGCGCGGGTTTTCGGACTAATGACGTGGCTTCTGGCATGCGCAGTTCGGGCCAGCGGCGTGGGGATGAGGAGTTTTCCTTAGAAATGCTCTGGCGTGCTGCAACCTTATCCCTTTATTTTCTCTTAAAACCTTCTCTGTTTTGTAAGTGATTTTCACAAAATAAACCCCATTTAAAACATATCATGGCGGGTTTTTACCACGATAGCAGTAGGTCTTAATGTCCCAAGGTCCCAATTATTATTATCAGTTATTTAATAGTGAGGCTGTGGCAAGTGCCTTTCCTTCTATATATTCTCACTGTTTTAGCCAATCTGATGTATGTAACATTTTCTAAGATCTTAAAATTAAATGTATCATATATTATGTATATAATACACTAATATTATACATTATAGAAATACATACATGTATAATTTGCATTATATATCATGCTATATAAATAAATGTATATTATAATATAATGTAATTTAATATATAATAAAATCATATATCAAAGAAAAAGGCCTTTACCACAGCTTATCATCACACATTTGGACTTCCCAGGCTTTAAAACTATAAGAAATAAATCTATCATTTAAAATCTTTTATTAATATTCATCCTGTTGAATTATGCAGTTACTACAGTAAACAGAATAAGGAAAGATCTTACACCTCCACATTAATTTGTGTTTGGGCATTGAATTTTCTATTTCTGTAAAATAAAAACATATCAAACATATATAATATATATTATATATATAATATATATGAATCCTCATATATACACACAAATTGTAATATAATTTGCTTATTCCATTGAATTTACTTGTATATATTCTTTCAGAGCTAATTAGTTTTGATTTGAAGAATTTAATGTTAGATATTAAAGTAATTGTGCTTACTTGTTAGTTACATTTCATTAGAACACACATTAGCTATCCTTTTTTGCCTTCTAAATTGTTTTTATTTTTATTATTTTATTGTTTTTTGAAAATCAATATCAAACTTTATATAAAAAAGCAAAACATTCAGAATAGATAAAAAACACATACAGTAATAAAATTTCTCTTTTTTCTAAAATACATGAAACATGAAACATAAAACCTAAAGCTTCTCAAGTCAAGTTAGGCTCAGCTACAAATAAAGAAACCACAGTAGGTCACAGTTAAAGCCCACAGATGCACTATGGCCACGACAAATTTCTGCTCAGCAACCCTTCTACAGTCATACTAGAATTTTTGTTTTGGTGTGTGTGTGTGTGTGTGTGTGTGTGTGTGTGTGTGTGTATGTGTGTGTGAGTGTGTGTGTATGTGTATTTGTGTCTTAAATCACTTTATTCACCCATAATCTTTCAATTATAAAAAGGTTTTTGCTTAAAGTCCACTAATGAGTGAATACAACCCATGCTTATACTTCTGGGTTTTTGGACCTTGCTCAGGAGTATATTCTCCAAATCCATACATTTGTCTGCAAATTTTAGGATATCCTTTTTTCTTACTGTTGAGTAGTACTCCATTGTGTAGATGTACCGCAGTTTTTCAATCTGTTCCTCAATTGAGGGGCATCTAGATTTTTTCCAGGTTCTTGCTATTACAAATAATGCTGCTATGAATATAGTTGAGCTAATGCTTTTGGGGTGTGAATGTGTGTCTTTAGTGTATATGCCCAATAGTGGTATTGTTGGATCCTTGGGGAGATTGAGTCTCAGTTTTGTGAGAAATCTCTAGTTTACATTCCAGAGTGGATGTTTGAGACAGTCAACAAGATAGACAAACCCTTATCCAAACTAACCAAAATATATATAGAGAGAATATTCAAATGAACAGAATCAGAAATAAAAATAATAACAGACTCCCAGAAAATTCAGAGAACTATCAGGTCAAACTTTGAAAATCAATACTCTACTAAAATGGAAAACCTAAAAGAAATGGACAGCTTTCTGGAAAAGTACCAATTACTGAAATTAAATCAACAACAGATTAAAGACCTAAAGAAGCCTATAACACCAAAGGAAATTGAAGTTGTTATTAAAAGTTTCCCACATAAAAAAAAAGCACATGTCTAGATTGTTTTACTGCAGAATTCTACCAGACATTCAAACAAGAGCTATCCTTTTACTCTAAGATGGTATCTGTCTCGGATGTGAGAAAACACCATGAGCAAAGTAAATTTTATAAAAGAAAGCACTATCCTTGTGAAGTGCTTCAGGTAGGTAAGGTGCTGGAGATGTAGTTGAGATCTATATCCAGATTCAGAGGCAAGGACACACAAAGAGAGAGATATAGAGAGAAGATACAGAGAGAGTGATAGAAAGAGATAGATATACAAACAGAAAAAAAATGACTGGACCTGGGCCCTGCTGCTTGGGTAATTCCCACCCCCAGTTAGACCTCCTCTAACAAGGTCACACCTTCTCCTAGGCTACATGTTCTACTCTTTCCAAATAGTCAATCAGTTGAGGACTAAACATGTTAACCTCATGGGCTCCATTTTTATTCAAACTACCACTTGTAGGCAAAAAGGATGGATAATACTTTGATACTGTTATAATTATATTTTATTGAACAATGTGTATTAATCCCTGTCACTATTGTTTTATTCAGTTTTCTCATGTATCTTAGAATTAAGTATTCTAGAACTGTTTAATTGTTCTTGGTCCAATCATAGGTATATTTGTAGTCCTCATTAGATTGAAATAATTCTTCCAGTGCTATTTAATCCAGAGGTAGATTATTAGTCATTAATTCCTTTATTCTATACTTAACCATTTTAATTAATTTAATTATTTTTTTATTCTGACTGATTCTTTTGTTGCTTATAGTAGTCTGGGCTAGCATTTGTTGTCTTTCATAATTTGTAGCACATTGATCCAATTCATCTGACTTTTAAAGTCTCCATTGAAAATTCATTTGTTTTATATATCTCTATATTTATTATTTTAAAAGATTTTTTCATATCTATCACTGCACTCCATCCCTGCATCATTTTCCCAAAGAGAGCAAGGAATCCTAAGGAGAGTAAGTTCAGTCTACCATATCCAGTTGAGGTGGGTCTAAGTCCCTCCCTCAGTATCAAGACTGAGTTAGATGTTCCTTTGTAAGGAATGGGCTCCAAGATGTCAGTTCGTGTACCAGGAATATACTGTGGTCCTACTTCAAGAGACTTTTCAAACTGTTCATGCTCTTTGACTGTCATTTACCTTTGGAGGGTTTAGCTCCTATCCATGAAGTTTCCTCAGTGATAATTTCAAAGTTAGTGAGCTCCCAATAGTTCCACTCAGCTATCTCTGTGAGATTCATCCTCATGATCCTAATCCCTTTGCTCAAATACTCTCATTTTAGCTGGACCAGCAATTTGACTGGTACTTAGCTATGGATCTCTGCTATTGTCTCTATTCATTGCTAGATGATAGTTTATAATGACAATTTGGGGTCATTCATTTGATTATAGGGAAAGTTCTGTTTAGGCACCCTTCCCACTATTGCTTGGAATCCTAGCCAGGGACATTGTGGGTTCTTAGTTGTTTCCTTAGTACTAGGTTACTTTCTAACCCTACAGTGGCTCCCTCTATCAAGATATTCATTTCTTTGTACTCTCTCTTTTGTTGCTCTTCTCATTTAAACATTTCCTCTCATGATTTGTTCCCACTTCCCCTGGCCTTCTCTCCCTTATGATTTGAATTTATTCAGGAGCTCTCTGGATGTCTCCCTTAAGTTATTTTTTTTAAATCTAGCTGTTCAGGGGTTGTGGTTTGTAGCCTCGACCTGACAAGAGACTGATCTCTAAAATAGAGAACTCAAGAAACAAGAGGCCAAAAAAAAAAAAATCAAATAATTCAATTAAAAATGGAGTTCAGAGCTACAAAGGGAATTCTCAACAGAACAATTTCTAATGGCTGAAAGACATTTAAAGAATTGATCATAAACATGACTTATCAAGGGTGATAATGCAAATAAGATTGCTACACATATATTTACTTTGTGTTCAGCTTTTCCTCTGAATTTTTTTTTCCATCCCTGTATATCCTTATTCAAGGTCCCTTTCCCCTCCTGCCACATCAGGTCATTTTTTCTTCTCCACAACTCCCCATACCCTCCCTGGGCAGGCTGCAGACAGTCCTATGGTCCCACTGGCACAATAATGCTTACATCCGTCTCCACTCCTGGCAAATCCAGTTTTGTCCCACCTCTCTCAAGAGTGAGTAAGGTGTTCCTATAGTTGGAGTGGGACCCGAAGGGTCAGTCCAGGGTGTTTCTGATCCCAAGCTGTTCAGTGGTTGTGAATTGCAGCTGGGGCATCCTTGGCTTTTTTTCTTGTTTGTTTGTTTAGAGACCACTAATGAGTGAATACATCCCCTGCTTATCTTTCTGAGTTTGTGATACCTCGCTCAGGAGGATATTCTCCAAATCCATCCATTTGCCTGTGAATTTTAGGATATCATTTTTTCTTACTGCTGAGTAGTATTCCATTGTGTAGATGTACCACAGTTTGTTAATCCATTCTTCAGTTGAGGGACATCTAGGTTGTTTACAGGTTCTTGCTATTACCCTTGATAAGTCATGCTTATGATTTTTATCTTCTTTATAGTAATTGTTAACTGATCAACATTTTAAATTCATTTTACTGTTTTTCTTGATAAATACAAAATAAGTAAAGAAGGAATAAAATAAAATAAAAAACAACAACAAAAAAGAATTGATCAACATCCTTAGCCTCAAGAGAAAAATCAAATCAAAACAATTCTGAAATACCATCTTAGCCTATCAGAATGGATAAGATCAAAAACATAGAAGAAAGCCAATGCTGGAAGGGATTTGAAGCAAGGGGAAAACTCATCCATTGGTGCTGAGAGTGTAAACTTGTACAGCCACTTTAGAAATCAGTATCGTTTTTTTTCTCAGAAAACTGGGAATAAATTTCCCAATTGATCCGGCAATATCATTATTGGGCTTATACCCAAAGGATGTACATTCTTACCTCAAGGGCATTAGCTCAACTATGCAGTATTATTTGTAATAACTAGAACCTGGCGACAACTTAGATGCCCCTCAACTGAAGAACAGATTAAAAAATGTGGTACATTTAGACAATTGAGTACTACTCAGCAGTAAAAAAATAAAAAATAAAAAGACATCTTAATATATGCCCACAAATGGATAGATTTTGAGAGTATCATTCTGATTGAGGTGACACAGGCCCACAACAATAGACATGGTATGTACTCACTCATTAGCAGATTTTAGACATAAAGCAAAGAATTACCAGGCTACAGATCAATTACTATTTATATGGGCTTGTACTTCTATGTGAATAGAAGCTTTCAAAGTCTATGGAGTTCAATTTTATGTTAGTCAACTACTTCTGAACATGGGTTAGGTATGTTGTGAAGAGGTTGATAAACCCAATGAGTGTTGCTTTATTGGTGAAAATTAATTTCCATCTCCCAGCAGGTACATGAGACAGTTTAGTTGTCAACTTTTGTCATATTGGCTAGGTTTTCATTCATTCATTATTTAAAAGATCACAAAAAAATATAATATGATGTGGGAATGTCTTTTTGTATGCTCTGAAATGAAGGGTCCATTTTGACCTATATCAGGCACCATAGGAAATCAAAGCATATGTAAGAGAAGGAGGCCAGAGTCAGAAAGAGATTAACAGCAACCCAAGATTCAACATGTAAGGTAACGTAAGTGAGCCATGGGCCATGTGGCAGGACAGATTAATGAAAATGGGTTAAATTAAAATGAAAGAGTTAACTAGCAATATGCCAGAGACACAGCCAAGCAGGATGAAATTAATATGTGTCTGTGTGTTTCATTAAGACTTTGGAATTGTTGGTGCAGATAAGTGATGGAGAGCAGACCTGAACAAACAGTGAGACTATGTGGGCCAAAATCTCTTTCTACAATAATAAGAGAAGATGAGAAGTATCACATGGAACTTGAGACAGACAAACCATTAGAAAGAAAAGAATCCAGCTAAAGGAAGAAGAACCAGAGATCCACTCACTTGCATACTTAGGGATTCTTTGAAAGCATTAAACTGGAAACCATAATGTATGTGCAGAGGACCTGGTACAGGCATTATGCATGCTGATTATGTCTCTATAAGTTCATATGATTTTTACTAATGTAGATTCAACAGGCTTGTTTTCTTGGTGACCCCTACCCTTACTGGCTCTTATTTTTTATTCTAGTTTCTCTTCTGTGCATTTCCCTGAGGTAGGTCCTGAGAGTAGGAATTTGATAGAGGGCTAAGTGTTCTAGGGCATCTCATTCTCTCCATTATTTCTGGCTATGGATTTCTATATTCGTTCTGTCTGCTACATGATAATTTTTCTCTGATATTAGCTGAACAAGACACTCATGTCTGAAAATAACAAAATATTATTAGTAGTCATTCAAAAGCACATCTGAAAGCTCTAGAACAAAGTGAAGAAACCACACTCAAAAGAGTAGGTGATAGGAAATAGTCAAACTCAGAACTGAAATAAATAAAATATAGACAAAGAGAACAGTACAAAGAATTAATGAAAAGAAGTTGTATCTTTGAGAAAAAAATCAGTAAGATGGACAAATCCTTATCCAAATTAAATAAAAGGTAGAGAAGAATATCAAAATTAATGAAATTATAAATGAAAAGGGGAGCATAACAACATATACTGAGGAAATCTGGAGGATAATAACAACGTGCTTTAATAAACTCTACTTCAAAAAATTGGAAAAAAAGAAAACAATATTGATAATTTTCTCTATGTGTACTAGCTACCAAAATTAAACCCAGATTGAATATGTGATATAAACAGACCTATAACATCCAGTGAAATAAAAGCCATCACTTATTTTTTACAATGAAGAGAGAGAGAGAGAGAGAGAGAGAGAGAGAGAGAGAGAGAGAGAGAGAGAGAGAATGACAGGCAGACAGCAAGAAAGAAAGAAAGAAAAATAAAATATCCTGGGGCTAGATAGTTTCAGTGCAGAAAGAAATCTCTCTTTTTTTTGTTTTCTTTTTCTTTACCCTCTCTCTGTAGAGTTTCTACATGCTAAGTTCATTTTTGACATCATTTCCATTGACAGAATGATCTAAATTTTCTATATTATAGTGAAGTGTTGAAATTTTTTTCTATTTGATATATTCGATTGGAAAACCTTCTGATTAAGAGTTATTTCTTTAAGTTGAGGTCTTTGATACACTTGGATTTGAGTTTCGTGCAGGGTGACAGGCTCGGATCTATTTGCATTTTTCTACACACTTCCATCCAGCTATGCCAACACCATTTGTTAAATATACTATCTTTTTTCCATTGAATATTTTGGGCCTCTTTGTCAAAGATCAGGTGTTCACACTTTTTTGGGTTAATGTCTGGATCCTCAATTCTATTCCATTGGTCCACAAGTCTGTTTTTATGCCAATACTAGACTGTTTTTATTACTGTAGCTCTATAGTATAGCTTGAAGTCAGGGATGGTGATAACTCCTGAGGTTCTTTGCAGAGTAAAATTGTTTTGGCAATTCTGGCTTTCCTGTTATTCCAAATGAAATTGAGTATTGTTTTTGAAGGTCCAAAAACTATTGCGTTGGGATTTTGATGGGCAGTGCATTGAATCTGTAGATTGCTTTTGGTAGAATTGCCATTTTTACTATGTTGATCCTACCAATCCAGGAACATGGGAGAGCTTTCCATTTTATGATATCCTCTTCAATTTCTTTCTTCAGTGATTTAAAATTTTTTTTCAAATAGATCTGTTACTTCTTTGGTTATAGTTACTCCAAGATATTTAATACTATTTGCAGCTATTATGAAGGGCAATGTTTCCTTTATTTCTTTCTCAGCTCTTCTATCTTTAGTTTATAGAAGGGCTACTGATTTCTTTCAGTTAATCTTGTATCCTGCTACATTGCTGAAGTTGTTTATCAGCTGTAGCAGTTCCTTGGAAGAATTTTGTGGGTCACTTATTTATATAATCATATCATCTGCAAATAGCGATAGCTTCACTTCTTCTTTTCCAATTTGTACCCGCTTAATCTCTTTTGTTCCCCTATTACTTTAGCTAAAACTTTGAGAACTATATTGAATAGATAAGGGAGAAATAACATCCTTGTCTAGTTCCTGATTTTAGTGGGATTGCTTTGAGTTTTTCTCCATTATGTTTGATACTGGCTGTCGATTCTTGTAAATCGCCTTTATTATATTTAGGTATTCTCCCTGTATTCTTGATTGCTCCAGAGCTTTAATCATAAAGGAGTGTTGGATTTTTTCAAAGGCTTTTTCCACATCTTAAACCCAGGCACTTTGAACTTGATAGAAAAGAAAGTGGGAAATGCACTTCTACAAATTGGCACAGGTGACCACTTCCTATATATAACAACAGTGGCACAGACACTAAGACCAACAATCAATAAGTGGGATCTCCTGAAGCTAGGAAGCTTCTGTAAAGCCAAGGACACTGTCAATAGGGAAAAAATGACAGCCTATAGAATGGGAAAAGATTTTCACCAGCCCTACAAGTGATAAAGGACTGATCTCTAAGATATATAAAGAGCTCAAGAATCTAGAGCCCAAAACCTTGAATAACCCAATCAAAAAATGGGATACAGACCTAAAAAGGGAATTCTCAGCAAAGGAACTGAATGGGTGATAGGCACCTGAAAAAGTGCTCATCATCTTTAGCCATCAGAGAAATGCAAATCAAAACAACTTTGAGATACCACCTAACCCTATTAGATTGGCTAAGATAAAAGGCACAGAGGACAGCCTATGCTGGAGAGGATGCAGAGCAAGGGGAACAATCCTCCATTGTTGGTGGGAGTGTAAGCATGTTCAGCCACTTTGCAATGCAATATGGCGGTTTCTCAGAAAATTGAGAATCAATCTCCCCAAGGACCCAGCAATACAACTTCTGGGTTTATACCCTAAAGAGGCACATTCACACTCCAAAGGTATTAGCTCAACTATGTTCATGGCAACATTATTTGTAATAGTAAGAACCTGGAAACAACCTAGATGTCCCTCAACTGAAGAATGGATTAACAAACTGTGGTACATCTACACAGTGGAATACTACTCAGGAGTAAAAAAAAATGACATCCTAAAATTTGCAGGCAAATGGATGAATTTGGAGAATATCCTCCTGAGCGAGGTATCACAAACTCAGAAATATAAGCAGGGGATGTACTAAATCATTAGCGGTCTCTAAACAAATAAACAAGAAAAAAAGCCAAGCATGCCCAACCTGCAATCCACAACCACTGAACAGCTTGGAATCAAAATCACCCTGGACTGACCCTTCGGATCCCACTCCAACTGTAGGAACACCTGACTCACTCTTGAGGGAGGTGGGACAAAACTGGTTTTGCCAGGAGTGGAGACTGATGTAAGCATTATTGTGCCAGTGGGACCATAGGACTGTCTGCTCCCTGTGCAGTGAGGGGATGAGGAGTCGTGGAGAAGAAAAAATGACCTGATGTGGTGGGAGGGGGAAGGTACCTTGAATAAGGATATACAAGGATGGAAAAAAAATTCAGAGGGAAAGCTGAACACAAAGTAAATATATGTGTAGCAATCTTATTTGCATTATCACCCTTGATAAGTCATACTTATGATTTTTATCTTCTTTATAGTTATTGTTAACTTATCAGCATTTCAAATTCATTTTACTATTTTTCTTGATAAATATAGAATAAATAAAGAAAAAAAGGAAAGTAATATCAGGATCTGAAAAAACAAAAAACAAAAAAAGAGGTATGTTTTTCTGAATTTTCAATTGAAATTATATTTACTTTGGCTTTCTTTAAAAGGTAATTTCTACCTCTTTTTTCTACTTTGATATCTTGAACTGTTCTTTATTTCCTTCAACTGTTTTGATTTTTGTTGTCTTCATGCCAATATTTATTTATATAGACTTTGGTTTTTTTGAACATATTTATGAATGCTATTTTGAAACAATTATTTTGTGTGTTATCTAAGTTGATTCTGTCAGAGAACATTATTACAAAAATACTAATTTTAGAGAAGAGATTTTGTTTTGGTAATTTGGCATTTGGAGTTAGTTCATTAGTCATGTTTCAATTTTGGGATAACTATTTCTCCTTTTTTAAGTTGATTTTGACTCTGATATTACCACAATTTGTACTATCATGAACCAACTAAATTGTGGTAGCGATTCTGTCTTGGACCATTCATTATTTATATGAGAATGGCATAGCAGAAATAGTCCCAGTTCAACTAAACCGAGCTGAAGCTCCTGAAGACAGGATCAAGATTTCCATCAAATTAGTAGCTGCTCCATACAGATTCTTGATAATCTGTTGTAGCCATCTTTCAGGGTTATTTCTGTATTCCTCAGGTGGAAGAGTCTAGGGTTGAAGTGGGATTAAGTAATGGTAGCTATAGGGGGTGTATAAAAATTATCACAGTCCTCTGATTGTGAGGAGGGGTTACAGAGGTGGAAGGAGACCCTACCTAAAGAAGTCTAGAGCAGAATCATTGCAATGGTAGTAGAGTTCATAGCTTGAGGATGTGAAAATACCAAAGCTTCCAAGGCCATGAGTATAGTACCCTTATCTGAAGGTGGTATGCATGTTATATAGTCATCTAGTTGCATGAAATGGGAGGGTAGCTCAGGTAAAATGGTGCACAGGTAACAGAAGTGAGTCACAGTGGTATGTGAAGTAATAGCCTGGGATGATATACAGACAGCAAGGTCTTTAGGAGATAAGAATATTGATGTATGTTTCTGTGGTGCTTTATCATGTGTGGTAGCTAGTATTTGCCAGTAGATACCAACTAGAGAATACCTGGAAGAAGGGAATGGCAACTGAGGGTTCCCCATATATGTGGGGAAAAATTTTAAATTGGTAATTGACACAAGAGAGCACAGACAACTGTGCATAATGTCATCCCTGGGTAGATAGGCTAAGGCTGTATAAGAAGAGTAGCTAAGTAAGCCTAGTAAAAGCAATTCAATAAGCCACTTTTTTTCTGAAGGCTTTGTTTCATTTCATTCTTCCAGCTTCCTACCACAATTCCTGTTGTGATTTTCATCAATGAAGAATTGTTCCTGAGATGTTGTAAAGTGAGATAAACCTTTTCTTTCCCTAGTAGTACTGCCTTAGCCTTCTGAATGCTAGAATTATAGGCATAAGCTATCATGTTTGAGTCAAATAGATGCTTAAAAATAAAGATTGGCAAAAGTATAGAACTTTTCAATGCAGTAATGAATGGTAGTTTCATTGTTGATAGCCATCCTGACTTGGGTGAAATGATGACTCAAAGTAGTTTTAAAATTCAATTGTCTTATCACTAGGGATATTGAACACAATTCAAAAACAGTAATTGGCCATTAGTTTTTTAAAATTATCAATTGTACTTATTTACTTATTTGTTGATTGAATTTTTTATTTTTATTATTTAATTTATGTAATTTTTAACTTCTTAATATTCTTCCACAACAAAACATAGCCAGTAAATTATTTTTTCTACTTTTTGAACTGTTTGATCTTATGATTTTTATTTATAAATGATTTTCAAAACATACATTTGATAAAGGCTTTATTATCTAAGAAGAAAACAAAAGGGAAAATATTTGAATACATGCTTCAGAAAAAATATGTTCATTAAATAAAGAACAAAATGAGTTATTAAGACAATAAAATTAAAATTATACAAGGAAAATTTTACACAAATTGAAAAGACAGAAATTTAAAACATTGTTAAAACTGGCTACAGATGCAGAGATAACAGTGAAATTATGATGATTTCTGAAATTAATGTTCCTCTGATTCTGTTCTTTGCTATACAGAACCTTATTTTAACCATGCTTATATACTCCTTGAGGTTAATTCCTGGAATATTGTTCTATTAAAAATATTCTTGCCACCCTGCTCTGCCCAGAAGTTTGTGTTCTGGAACCAGGATCAGTCTTTGGTGCTTGACCCCAGACACTCCTTAGCAGACAAGACTAGTGTTTGGCTGTGAGGAGCACCTCCAGACACTCCTAAAAGAGGAGACCTGCCTCAAACTGAAACAGCAGAGGAGGACTAAGGTCTTGAAATTCAGACCCCTGCCCAAAGATTGAGCAGACCCCTAGCTGAGAGGAGACAGGAGAAACACAAGCCCTCTTGCCACAACTGACTAGGTGCCACCTAATCACTGAAGCAATGGATAGACACTAATAGAAAAATACATATAATCTTGTAAAGAACAACAAGGCAACTCCAGAAGAAACTAGTGGTTCTTCAACTACAAGACCTGAACAGAGCAATGAAGAGGAAGCAGAAGGAAACAACACCAAAACCTGCTTTATGAAGATCATGGAAGCCTTCAAAGAAGATATAAAAAATTTCCTTAAAGAAATAGATGAAAACACAAGCAAAAAATTGGAAGAGATGAACAAATCCTTGAAAGAAAACCAAGAAAAGTTAAACAAAAAAATGAAACATTCCAAAAACTAAAAACTGAAATAGAAATAGAAGCAATAAAAAAGGCAAAAAATGAGGCAAAGGTGGAAATAGAAAACCTGAGGAAAAGAGCTGGAACTACAGATACAAGCATAACCTACAGAATCGAAGAGATGGAAGAAAGAATCTCTAAAGTGGAAGACTCAATAGCTGAAATCAGTAAAAAAAAAAAATACTAAAACCAAAAAAGCCATAACACCAATTGTTCAGGAAATCTGGGACATCATTAAAGGATGTAACTTGAGAATATTAGGAATAGAAGAAGGGGAAGACTACCAGCTCAAAGGCACAGATAATGTATTCAATAAAATCATAGAAGAAAACTATCTTAACTTGAAGATGGAAATGTCTATAAAATACAAGAAGCTTATAGAACACCAAATATATATGACCCCCCAAAAAGTCAGTGTACCACATAATAATCAAGCCACAAAACATACAGAACAAAGAAAAAATTCAAGAACTGAAAAAGAAAAGACCAAATTACTTATAAAGAGAGACCCATCAGATTAACACTTGACTAATCAATGGAAACAGATGAAAGCTAGAAGGGTTTGGTCAGAAGTTATACAGACTCTAAAAGAGCATGGTTGCCAATCTAGACTACTATACCCAGCAAAATTTTCAATCACCATAGATGGAGTAAGCAAGATATTTCATGAGAAAGTCAGACTGAAAAAATACCTATCTACAAATCTGGCCTTCCAGAAAGCTTGAGAGGGAAAACTAAAATCTAAGGATCCCAGATATACCCATGAAACCACAACCAATAATCCTATAGAAGAATAGTCCAGAGAAAGAAAATACATACAAGCTACTATGCAAAATAGCAGGAAAAATCAACTAGTGGTCACTAATATCCCTTCAAATAAATGGACTCATCTCACATATAAAAAGACACACACTAACAAGATTGACACAAAAACAGAAGCTATCCTAGAGCTGTGTAAATGAAACACATCTGAGCCCCAAAGACAGACACAGCCTCAAAGTAAAGAGTTGGGAAAAGATTTTCCAATCAAATGATCCTAAGAAACAAGTTGAGGTTGCCATCCTAATATCTAACAAAGTAGACGTTAAGCTAAAAGCAATAAAAGGGATCAAGTTTGTCATTACTTATTTATCACAGGAAAAAATGGTCAAGAGGAGATTTTAATCCTGAATATTTATGCCCCTAATATAAGGGCACCTTCCTATGTAAAAGAAACACTGCTGAAGCTCAAATCCCACATCAATTCTCACACCCAAATAGGGCAAGACTTCAATATCCCACTTTCACCCCTGGATAGGTCATCCAGACAGAGACTCAACAGAGAAATAAGGAGTCTAACAGAGGTTATAATACAAATGGATTTAGTAGATATTTAAAGAAGCTTCCACCGAAATTCAAAGGAATATACATATTTCTCAGCTCCTCATGGAACCTTCTCTAAATTATATCAGACCACCAGGGCCTAAAGTTAGAGTTCAACAACATCAAAAATCACAGAAAGCCTATCAACTCATGGAAACTAAACATCCCTCAGCTGAATAACCTCTGGGTCAAGGAAGAAATTAAGAAAGAAATCAAAGTAACCCAAAATACCCAAACCTATGGGACACAATTTAAGCAATCTTAACAGGAAAACTCATAGCACTAGATTCCTATATAAAAAACCTAGAGAAATCCAACACTAGAGAACTAATAGCTCAGCTGAAATCCTTAGAATAATTAGATGCAAACTCACCTAGAAGGAGTAGACGGCAGGAAATAATCAAACTTAGAGCTGAAATCAATACAATTGAAACAAAAAAAACAATACAAACAATAAATGAATCAAAGAGTTTGGTCTTTGAGAAAGTCAACAAGATAGATAAGCCCTTATCCAAACTAATCAAAAAGCAGAGAATATCCAAATCAACAAAATCAGAAATAAAAAGTGGGACATAATGTCAGACCCCCAGGAAACCCAGGTTATTATCAGATTACTATGAAAATCTATATTCCACAAAAATGGAAAAAATGGACAGATTTTTGGACAGGTACCATTTTACAAAATTAAATGAACATCAGATTAATTATCTAAACAGATCAATACACCTTAAGGAAATTGAAGCTGTCATTAAAAGACTCCCCCCACAAAACAAAAAGTCCAGGTCCAGATGGTTACAGTGCAGAATTCTTCTAGACATTCAAGGAAGACTTATTACCATTACTCCTCAATCTATTTCAAACAGTAGAAACTGAAAGAATATTGCAAAATTCATTTTATGAGGTCACAATTACCCTACTACTGAAACCACTCAGAAACACAATAAACAAATAGAATTACAGCCCAATTTCCCTCATGAATATTGATGCTAAAATTCTCAACAAAATTTTGGCAAACCATACACAACAATTTACAAAAAGTATTATACGCCACGACCAAGTAGGCTTTATCCCAGAAATGCAGGGATGGTTCAACATACAAAAAACAGTAAATGTCATTCATATAAACAAACTAAAGGACAAAAACCACATGATTATATCCTTAAATGCTGAAAAAGCCTTTGACAAAAATTCAACACTCCTTTGTGATAAAAGCTCTGGAGAGATCAGGAATATAGGCAAAATATCTCAATATAATAAAGGCGAATTACAAGAAGCTGACAGCAAACAACAAACTTAATGGAGAAAAACTCAAAGCAATCACACTAAAAATCAGAAACTAGACAAGGATGTCATTTCTCCCCTTATCTATTCAACATAGTTCTCAAAATTTTTGCTAAAGCAATAAGAAAACAAATGGAGATTAAGGGGATACAAATTGGAAAAGAAGTGAAACTATCTGTGTTTGCAGATGATATGATTGTATATATAAATGATCCACAAAATTCTACCAAGGAAGTCTATAGCTGATAAATACCTTCAGCAATGTAGCAGGATACAAGTTTAACTCAAAGAAATCAGTAGCCCTTCTATACACTAAAGATAAAATGGCTGAAAAAGAAATGAGGGAATATCACCCTTTATAATAGCTGCAAATTGCATTAAATACCTTGGAGTAACTTTAACCAAAGAAGTAACAGATCTATTTGACCAAAATTTTAAATCACTGAAGAAAAAAATTGAAGAGGATATCAGAAAATAGAAAGTTATCCCATGTTCCTGGAAAGGAAAGATCAACATAGTAAAAAATGGCAGTTCTACCAAAAGCCGTCTACAGATTTAATGCACTTCCCATCAAAATCCCAACACAATATTTTATGGACCTTGAAAGAACAATGCTCAATTTCATTTGGTATAACCATCCCTGACTTCAAATTATACTATAGAGCTACAGTAAAACAAACAAACAAACAAACTAGCTAACTAACTAACTAACAAAAAAAACCAGCCTGGTACTGGCATAAAAACAGACCTTTGGATCAATGGAATGGAACTGGGAATCCAGGCACAGTTTTTCAAGATAACCAGGGGCAAAGGTATCATGAGCTTTTAGATTTTAAGACAATGAAATCCCTGGCAGAGTCTGTCCACACATATGGCACTACTGCGTCTTTTACAGTAGCACAGGTTGAGGCATTGAGTAGATCTGACATGACACCTAGTGACTGGAGTAGCTCAGCAAAGCTTGTCTCAATCCTGGGCAGTATTTAGACTGGAAATCATTCCTGACTGAATTTTCGGGGGGGGGGGGAAGCAGCAGCCAACCGTGCAGCAGGGAATGCTGCCTGGGACCAGGACATGTTACTAGGGACCGGGCACTTTGCTAATGCCCAGATAGGTTACCCAATCCCGGTTTATGAACAAATTAATAAGATGGCCATAAGAGCATGGAGAGCATCGCCTAATAGAGGAGAAGTGAGTGGTAATTTAACCAAAATTATTCAAGGGACCACTGAACCCTTCTCAGACTTTGTGGCTAGAATGGTGGAAGCAGCAGGAAGAATGTTTGGGGATGCTGAAACCACCATGCCACTGATTAAGCAGTTGATTTATGAGCAATGTACTAAAGACTGCAGGGCAGCTATCACACCGTACAAGCACAGACCTTTAGAGGTATGGATGAAGTGTTATAGGGAGTTGGGGGACCACTTTCTAATGCAGGGCTGGCTGCTGCTGTAATGCAGCTTAACCGTAACAAGAAGGAAAAGGACAAGGGAACTGGGGCATGCTTTGCCTGTGGAAGACAAGGCCATTTGAAGAGGGATTTTCCTAATCGTAGTGCCCCGCCTCTGCCAGGGCATGGGGTGACTGCACAGCCAGGCCTTTGTTCTCGCTGTAAAAAAGGCAAGCATTGGGCCAATGAATGTAGATCAGTGAAAGACATTAATGGTCAGACCCTAACACAGCCAAGTAATACACAGTCAAAAAACAGGAGGTGGGGCCCCTGACCTCAGGACCCGCAAATATATGGGGCAATAGAGACTCAGAATACCAGCCTGGACCATGGAGCAGTGGCTGACACTATACCACCCCAACGACCGTGGAGAGCCACTGCCAGGTCAGTTGGATTGGACCTCTGTGCCACCACCAGACTCGTATTAACACTTTGGATGGGTGTACAGTTAGTGGACTCAGATTTCAAAGGGCCGTTAGACCCTGGAATGGTGGGATTGCTCATAAGGCAATCTTCCACAGCTCTTAAGGGTCTTAAGGTGCATCCTGGAGTTATTGACCCTGACTATACAGGCATAGTAAAGATTATGGTTGAGTCCCCAAAAGTTATTTTCTCCATTTCCCTTGGAGACAGGATTGCACAATTATTGATTCTGCCTAGTATCCATGCTCAATTTGCAGCAACTGACAGAAACAGGGGGAAGAAAAGGATTCAGATCCACTGGTAACAATTTAACATGCCTGTCACTAGAAATGGATGATCGACCTATGATCACCTTGACAATGGACAATAAAAAAAATCCTGGGCCTGCTAGATACAGGTACAGACAAAAGCATAATAGCTAAAAAAGACTCGCCATCAGGATGGTCTATTCAAGCCTCTTCCCAGACACTGCAAGTCCTAGGATATGCTAGAGCACCGGATGTTAGTGCACGATTATTGAATTGGACCAACGCTGAAGGCCAAAAGGGCACTATTCAACGATATATGCTAGAATTGCCTGTTACCCTATGGGGAAGAGATTTGCTAAAAAACATGGGGTTTAGGTTGAGTAATGAGTATTCCCAAACCTCCCAAAAAATAATGGCAGATATGGGCTTTCACCCTCAGTATGGATTGGGTAAATGCTTACAATGCAGAGCAAGCCCTGTATCAACTCAGCAGAGACCACCCAGATAAGGCCTGGGTTTTTCCTAGGGGCCACTGAGGATGGTATTCCCATTACTTGGAAGACTGAGAAACCTGTATGGGTCGCTCAGTGGCCCCTATCCCTAGAAAAGTTAAAAACTGCTCAAGAACTAGTCCAGGAACAATTGGCACAAGAACATATTGTGCCATCCACATCACCATGGAACACTCCTATATTTGTGATTAGGAAGAAATCAGGAAAATGGAGATTGCTGCATGACTTGAGAGCAATAAATAATCAGATGCAGCTAATGGTTCCTGTGCAGCAGGGGCTTTCCTTACTGACCGCCTTGCCTTCCCAATGGCATGTTATAACAATAGACATTAAGGATTGCTTTTTCTCCATTTCTTTGAATTCAAAAGATAAGGAGAGATTTGCCTTTACCATTCCCTCATGTAATCATGAGGAGCCGGACCAACGCTTTGAGTGGGTAGTGCTGCCCCAGGGCATGGCTAACAGACCAACCATGTGTCAATTGTTTGTAGGCCATGCTTTGGAAGCTATACGAGTGGCTTTCCCAAAAATATGCTGCGTCCATTATATGGACGATATACTGTTAGCAGGAAAAAATGAGTTATGGTTAAAAGAGGCTTACAGAGCATTAGAAAAGACATTAAGGTCTTGGAGGCTATGTATTGCCCCAGAAAAGGTGCAGATGGCTCAGGTTGTTGAGTATTTGGGGGCTAAAGTGACACCTCAATCGGTTTATCCACAAAACTTAGAAATCAGAAAAGACAATTTAAAGACATTGAATGATTATCAAAGATTATTAGGAGATATAAATTGGATTAGGAGCTATCTAAAGCTAGCAAATTATGAATTAAAACCCTTATATAATGTGCTTAAATGCGATAGTGTCCTAGATTCACCTAGATATATGACCAAAGAAGCGCACCAGGCACTACAATTAGTAGAAGATAGACTACAACAGGCTTACCTACAGCGCAAGCAGGAAGATCAGGACTGCTGCTATGCATTTTACCTACCATGAGACAATCCACAGGAGTGTTGTGGTAGCAGGGACCCTTGTTATGGATTCATCCTAGAGTATCCCCTGGAAAGAGCATTAAGCATTACCCTACAACCGTTGCTCAACTGGCCCAACTTGGCTTACAACAAACCTTACAGTTTTTTGGCAGAAGTCCTGAAACCATTGTAACACCTTACACTGCAGCACAAGTTTTAGTGTTGTGTACTACCATTGATGACTGGGCCATTCTTAGATGCTCCTTTCTTGGAAAGCTTGATAATCATTACCCAAAGCAGCACTTAATGACATTCTTTAAAGAACATCCCATTGTTTTTCCAAAGATATCACACCTCTTCCTGATGCTATTAACATATTTACAGATGGCTCCAAGAATGGAGTGGGAGCATATCTGGTCCTTGGCCAGCCAGTAGTCCAACACCAATTTGCTCCAGGGACCCCTCAAGTAACAGAATTACAGATAGTGCTAGAAGTCTTTACAACCTTCTCCTGTGTGTTTAATTTGATTGCTGATTCGATTTATGTTATAAATGCCTTGAAGATTCTTGAAATGGCAGGTCCCATAAAACCATCCAGTACTGTCGCCTGTCTATTTTCCCAATTGCAAAAACTTATTAGGCACCACTCTCAAAGATTTTTTCCACAACATGGAAGGGCTCATACAAAGTTACCCAGTCCCTTAAGTGAGGAAAATGCCTTAGTGGATGCAGCCACTAAACAAAAGTGGGTATTTCCTGTAGCTGTCAGTACTCAGGCCCGAGATTTTCACAAACTCTACCATGTTAATGCTAAGACTTTTTGGTCTAAGTTTCACTTGTCCAGACAAGATGCTAGACAAATTGTGGTTGATTGCCCTCAGTGTGTGCAATTCCACCACCCATCATCCTTGGGAGTTAACCCACGAGGGCTACTCCCCTTTAAGGTCTTGCAAATGGTTGTTACTCATTTGCCTGAATTTGACACTCTAAAATATGTTCATGTATCAGTAGATATGTGTTCAGGGATTCTTCATGCTATGGCCATGAGTGGAGAAAAGGGCCGTAATATTATAGCCCATTGCCTCGAAGCATGGGCAGCCTGGGGTAAACCTACACAAATAAAAACTGATAATGGACCAGGCTACACTGGACAACAGTTCACCACCTTTTGTGCACAGATGGGCATACACCTTAATCATGGCCTACCCTACAACCCCCAAGGGCAAAGCATTGTAGAAAGGGTGCATCACACCCTGAAAGAATGTCTAATTAAACAAAAGGGGGAAATAGGCCTTGGCTGTACCCTAAAGGAGAGACTTTCTTTAGCTTTCTTCACTCTTAATTTTTTGACTTTAAATTCATGTGGCCAGTGTGCGGCCGATAGACATGCTGCCCTGGGTGGTGGCATTAGTGGTCTAGTTAAATGGAAGGATGTGTTGACAGGTCACTGGAAAGGATCTGATCCTGTGCTGGCATGGGCACGAGGGTCTGTTTGTGTTTTTCCCCAGGAAGCTCAAGATCCAGTGTGGGTTCCAGAACGATTAACCAGAACAGTCAAAGAAGATGGTCCTGTTGTTGATCCTCCTGATGATGCTGTCATCACATAGCCTTGCCCAAGCAAGGCAGAAGTTCAATTAAGACCAGATCCAATGGGGAATCCTATTGACATTCCCACTTCTGATGCCGGTGACACATTCAGCACCAGTGTTTCCTAGATTTTTTACCACTAACAAGGATGTAGATTTACCTTACCTGCCATATGATAGTGAGGTTGCTCCCGTACAGGGGAATATTAGTTTTTCTTTAAAAGGAGTATTTTGCTTTACCATTAATACAACTGATTCTGAGTGTATAAATTTAGTTAGGCATACTGCAGGGTGGTGGGATTTAAGCATAAAATGTGGCTCTCAAAGTAGTAGAGAAGTACATGACACAGTTTTTAGTTATACATTTTTATCCAATCCTGGGTATGATCATGCCCACTGGTTGAATGCCACCTGGCCAGAAGAATGTGATGCCAGTTTCCCTACCATGCAACAACCTAAATGAGCTCCTTATTGCTTGGGAGTACTTGAACCTAATGTCCGATGGCCGTGGACAGGGTGTCAGTCACATATGGTAGCTTGGGTTGATAAACATTGGCTTTTTACCTTCTTCCCCAATGTTACTGGTCTTAATAGAATTTATCGAGGCTTATTTCAAGAAGACCCTTGCGGAAACTCCTTTGATAATGGATGCTATGTGGGGTTAATGGGAGTTGCTCTAATGTAGAACCTTTGGGGCTCTTGCTGGGAGGAGCTGTTGGTAGGCATAATTTTACATGCTTATACAATTGGACCACCCGAGAAGATGCAGATACATCAGTAATAGTTAATTCCACCAACTCATGTACCAAGATGCATGCGGCCATTATGGAGACAAAGTACTTTGACCCTGTTCCTGTATGTGTATATCCTCCTTTTGTTTTTGTGGTTAGTAAGAGTGGCTTTAAGAATTACACTGATTCCTGCTATTATGCGCAGTGCTGGAATGCTCAAAGTTATACATTTGCCCTGGTCGCACGTGTGCCTTGATGGATTCTTGTGCCAGTAATAACTCCTGGCTCCATGACATTATTTAGACAAAAGAGAGATTTTGGCATCACGGCAGTCATTGTTATAGCCATTGCTGCGGCTGCTGGAGGAGCCACTACTGCAGTCATTGCCATGAGCCATACAATACAAACCGTACATACCTTAAATGATTTGTCTACCACAACCACTGAGGCTTTAGATGTCCAAAAGAATATTAATTCCCAATTAAAGGGAGGCCTGATGGTTGTTAATCAGAGAATTGATTTAGTTCAAGAACAGATAGATGTTCTTTGGCAGCTTGCTCAGTTTGGGTGTGAATGGAAGATGTCTGGCTTATGTGTCACCAGTATTCAATATGAGAATTTTACTCATGCTGCAAATTTGTCTAAACAATTATCTAGTTTTTTATTAGGGAACTGGACCAGAGAGTTCGAAGTGCTGATGACCCAATTGAGAATGGCCATCATATCCATGAATTCGACCAGGGTGGATCCTGAACAAGCGGAAGGGCTGGCCTCTTGGATTTTTGCTGCTGTGGACCATCTTGGAGAGTGGGCATGAATAGGCTCGATGGCTGGCTTTATGGTGTTGATATTCCTTCTTTGCATGTGGTGTGTTTGTCACATGAGGATTCAGCAGTGCCGGAATGCAGCTTTACTGGTGCAAGCCTTTACTGCCATTGAGGAAGGACAGTCCCACCAAGTTTGGCTGGCTACCCTAAAACATTAGCCACCATATTTTTGCAGGTTGCAAGGCTATGCATTGCAATCGGGTTACCTCTTGATATTCTAGGGAGCTTGAGGAGGGTATGTTCATTTGCATCTGGGTTGTTGCCCTGAATTTCCACCTCTGCGAAAATAAGGTGTGGACTGGTCTCATGTTCTTGAGGGGGATGCCCCAAGAGAAGCTTGGGATGATGTTCCAATAGCACAGCAGAGAATGGACCTCTACCCTCACCTGCTTTATTTAAATAATTTTATAAAAAAGGGGGAACTGTCGGGAGCTGCGATCAAGCTGCAGCCTAAAATGGCACCAGGTTCTGCCCTCCACCTTCCCCGATGGCGAGCATTGCCTAGGGAAAAACTCCTTAATTGGCATGAGGCGATCAGCAAGTGAGTGTCTGCATGCATGGCCCAATGGGCAGCATCTACGTGGCAGGGAGTGAGTGGATCATTGGAGCCGAGAGCCAGGGGGAAGGGGAGGGAGAAGGAGAGAGAAGAAAGAAGAGTGTACACTCTGAATAAAGGACCTGGTCAGTTGCTGCAGAAGAATCTGGTGTTGCATCTTCTTTGCCGGTGAGGTAGGTGCGACAATCCTCTACAAAGAGACTCAAATATTCAGTGGAACAAAGACAGTATCTTTAGCAAATGGTGTTGGCATAACTGGTTGGTTGTGTGTAGAGAAATGCAACCAGTTCCAAGCCTGTCACCCTAAACAAAACTCAAATTCAAGTGGACCAACATAAACCTAGCCATACTGAACTTAATAGAAAAGAAAGTGGGAAATACCCTTCTATGAATTGGCATAGGCTGCCACTTCCTAAATATAACACCAGTGTCACAGACACTAAGAGCAACAATCAATAAGTGGGATCTCCTAAAACTGGAAGCTTCTGTAATGCCAAGGACATGGTCAATAGGACAAAATGACAGCTAACAGAATGGGAAAAGATTTTCACCAAGCCTACAATAGCTAGAGCATTGATCTCTGAGATATATAAAGAACTCAAGAATCTAGAGTCCAAAACCTTGAATAACCCAATCAAAAATGGCGTTCAGAAAAAAAGGGGGAGGGATTTTCAGCAGAAGAATTACAAATGGGTAAAAGTCACTTGAAAAAGTGCTCAGCTGTTATTTGTAATAGCAAGAACCTGGAAACAACCTAGTTGTCTCTCAACTGAAGAATGGATTAACAAACTGTGGTACATCTACACAATGGAGTACTACTCAGCAGAAAAAACAAAAACAACAAAAAAAGATATCCTAAAATTTGCAGGCAAATGAATAGATTTGGAAAATATCCTCCTGAGCGAGGTATCTCAAACCCAGAAAGGTAAGTAGGGGATGTACTCACTCATTAGTGGACTCTAAACAAACAAAGAAGAAAAAAGCAAAGCATGCCCAAGCTGCAAACCACAACCACTGAACAGCTTGGGATCAGAAACATCTTGGACTGACTCCTTGTATCCCACTCCCCCTAGAGGAACACCTGACTCACTCTTGAGGGAGGGAGGAGAAAACTGGATCTGCCAAGAGTTGAAACTGAACTAAGCAATATTGGGACAGTGGGACCTTGGAACCACCTGTTGCCTGCTGGGGGGGGGGTTGGGGAGTTGTGGAGAAGAGGGAATGACCTGATGTATTGGGAGGGGGAAAGGACCTTGAATAAAGATATACAGGATAGAAAGTATGACATTTATGTTGATAATAATAATAATAATGGAAGCACATGCAGGTTTAAATATTCTTGTCTTTGGTATGTTTTATCTGGTGATTATAAAAGTCACTTTCAAAGACAAAGCAAGAAACCACATACATCAAGAAGAGTCATGGAAATAGAAAATAGTTGCCCTTCTTGAGTATAAATCCTTACTATATGTCAGAATCCAGTCAAAGCCTGTACTTAGAAAATATCATTTACAAGCAGAAAAATATTAATATTGAAAGTTAAAAAAATTGCTAAAATAAAATATTGTATTAGGAAAAAAAAGAAAATGTGCTCAACATCTTTAGCCATCAGAGAAATGCAAATCAACACAATTTTGGGATACCACCTAACACCTGTCTGATTAGCTAAGATAAAAGACACTGGTGACAGCCTATGCTGGAGAGGGTGTGGAGCAAGGAGAACACTCCTCCATTGTTGGTGGGAGTGTAAGCTTGTTCAGCCACTCTGGAATGCAGTATGGCAGTTTCTCAGAAAACTGAGAATCAACTTCCCCAAGGATACACCACTTCTGGGTGTATACCCTAAAGACGCACAATTGCACTCCAAATGCATTAGCTCAACTATGTTCATTGCAGCATTATTCATAATAAGAAGAATCTGGAAACAACCTAGATGTCCCTCAACTGAAGAATGGATTACCAAACTGTGGTAAATCTACACAATGAAGTAGTACTCAGCAGTAAGAAAAAAATGATATCCTAAAATTTGCAGGCAAATGGATGGATTTGGAGAATGTCCTCATGAGCAAGGTATCACAAACCCAGAAATATAAGGAGCAGATGTATTCACTCATTAGTGGACTCTACACAAACAAACAAACAAACAAAAAAAGCAAAGCATGCCCAAGCTGCAAACCACAACCACTGGACAGATTAAGATCTGAAACACTTTGGACTGACACCTTGGATCCCTCTCCCCCTAGAGGGACACCTGACTCTGTCTTGATGTTGGGGGGAGAAAACTGCATCTGCCACTGGTGAGCAATACTGGGACACTGAGACATTGGGACATTGGGACATTGAGACCTTGGGACCTCCTGCCCATATTTGGTGCGAAATGGGGAGATGTGTAGAAGAGAGAGTGACCTGATTGGGTTGGAGGGGGAAGGGACCTTGAATAAGTATATTCACAGATAGAAAATGTGACTTTATTCATAACAAAAAAGAAAAAAAATATTCTTGCCTACTCCAGTTTTTTAAAGGGCATCCTCTAAATTTTCTTTTAGAGCTTTCAGTGTTCCAGGTTTTAAATTATGGTTTTCAATTCTTCTTATATTGATTTTTTATACAAGATGAAGGAAAATAATTCAGTTTCATTTTTTTTTCAATATCTTAACATGCTTATTGCATAGGTTTTGGGGTTAAATATATTGCTAAATACTAATTGGTTTATTTGAACTAGAATTTTTCTCATTTTCAGTTTTTAAGAAGACAATGTTGGTATAAATGTAAGTTACTGCTTTAAAAATGATTCTGTATCCTGAAATGTTACTTATTATTGGGTCCAAATTTTCTAATAGGGTTAATATGATTTTTTATCAAAAGTGCCATGTTGTTTAGAAGTATTTTGATTACTCCACTACCTATTTTTAATCCCTTTACAAGTCTGAAAATAAATTTTAGAAAAATAATGAGGTCACTCTACTTCAGAGTAAAATTAAAGGAAACTATTTGCAATTTTCATAGCCGATAATATACCTGTGTATATAAAGAAATTTACATGTGAGTATTGTGTAACATGTAGAAAATAGAGAATAAGAAAACATAATTATTAGGAAATGAATGACTGAAGTTAATATGTTACAAAATATCTAAAGTTCATTGTTTTTCTAGTTCTACTCTTGCATGGTGTTTTCAGTTTTAATGGTAGAAAAAAATACATCTGATAGTGAAATGTTAAATTCAAAGTGAAGCTCCACAGCTTCAGAATGACTATTGCATATAACTGAATTGATGTTCTTTGAGATGAATAGAGCTTTGCTTGGTTAATTTCAGTACATAATGTTTTCTATTTGCACCAATTTTTTTCTTGTTTTAACATCCTAACCAAAGCTTCCTATCCCTACTCTTTCCCCAACAGTGGCTCCTGATCTCCCCTCTCCTAACTGCATCTACTGTGCCTCTGCTTGTTTTCTTTAGATCCAGGTGGGTATCCCATGAATACCAACCAGTAATGATATATCAAATAGCAGTAAAACCTGGCAACCTCTCCTCCGCTAAGGTTGGGAGAAGAGATCCAGAGGGAAGGATAGGTTCCCAAAGCAGGTAACAGAGTCATAGATATCCGACTCTCTCACTGCTTGAAGTCCCAAATGAAGACCAAGTTGCAGAACTGTAACAAACGTGCCGAGGGCCTAGTTTAGTCTCATTCAGCCTTGATGATTTTGGGTTAATTCTCTATGATTCCCCATGAGCCAAAGTTAGTTGGTTCTGTGGATTTTCTTGGGGTGCCACTGACACCACTGGGTGGGGTCTACAAAATCCTTTCTTCTCTGTTCCACAGAATTCCCAGAGCTTCGCCTAATATTTGGCTGTGGTTCCATTAACTGCTGGATGAAGCTTCTTCAATGACAGTTGGTCTAGTCACAAAGCTGTGAGTATAGGAGATTACTATTAGGATTCATTTCATTGACTTTTTTTTTCATTTGTGTTTAGGTCTCTGAAGTATCCTACTTTTGGGTCCTGAACCTCATGGAAGAGCTCTCTCTCAAGGTATAGGTCTCCAGCTGTGTGAGCAATCAGTTGATCACACTCACAATTTCTGCTCCATTTTTATTCTAACACATCTGCTAGGTAGGACAAATTACAGGTTGAAGTGTTTGTGGATGAGTGGTGTCCCAGACTTCTACTATATGTCTTGCCTTGTTACAGTTATATGCTTTAGGCTACATATCCCCTATTTCTAGGATTCTTATCTAGGGTCCTCCTTATATATTCCCAGGAGTTTCCATTGCTCTATGTTTCTTGCTCATTCCAGTGATGCTACCATATTCCACTTGTCTCTCCCAGTACTCTCTTTCTCCATCATCCACTCACCTGATCCCTATTTTTCCTTGAATTCCCTTCTGTCAACCATTGGCAATATTCATTATATTTCCCCTTTATAGTGAGATTCATGCAGTCCACAACTTTGAGCTCTCTTTGTTACTTAGCTTCCCTGGGTGTACCTGTTGTACCATGGTCTCTTTTACTTTATGGCAAACATTTGCTAATGAGGTAGTATATACCATGTTTGTTTTTCAAGATCTAGAATATCTCACTTGGGATGTTCTTTTCTAGATCCATCCTCTTGCAAACAATTTTCCTGTTGTCATTTTTTTAACAGCTGAGTAATAGAATATTGTGTAAATGAACCACACATTTAATTCATTATTTATTTGAAGGAGATCAAAAATATTTCCAGTTTATGTCTTAAGAATAAAGCTGCCAGTCTTGATGCTGGAATGAGGAAAGCAGATTTGCCTGGAGTGGATGCTGAAATAAACTACCTTGGGACCTTGGGACCTACATCCCTTGCTGGAGAGGAGATAAGGAAATGAGAAGAGAGTGACTGGGAGGGGCAGGAGGGGGAATGGAGTTTAAACAAGAGGATACATGTGTAAAAATAAGCCTTTATTCATAATGAATGAATGAATAAGTAAATAAATAAACAAATACATAAATAAATAAAAATTAAAAAGTAATAAAGATGCTATGAACATAGCTGTGCAATTGTCCTTGTGCTATGGTGAAACATCTTTTGGGGATATCCCCAGAAGTAATATAACTGGGACATAAAATAGATAGTTTTCCAATGTTCTAAGAAAGTGCCACATTTATTTCCAAAGT
The DNA here is from genome assembly GCA_004025045.1 of Sigmodon hispidus. Taxonomy (NCBI): domain Eukaryota; kingdom Metazoa; phylum Chordata; class Mammalia; order Rodentia; family Cricetidae; genus Sigmodon; species Sigmodon hispidus. Next base: position 9,604 of record PVIH01002757.1, on the reverse strand, counting down.
AGTTATACAAGTTTTTGTTTCCACCAGCAGTCAAAGAATGTTCTCTGTTCTCCTTGTTTTACATTCTCTTCACCATGAGACCACAATTGTGTTTTTCATCTTAGCCATTGTGACAAGTATTAGATGGAATCTCAGTATTATTTTGATTTGCATTTCCCTGATGACTAATGATGTTGAGCATTTTTAAAGTATTTCTTGGCCATCTAAGATTCCTTCTTGGAGAATTCTCTGTTTAGATCTGTACAGCATTTTAAATGGGATTATTTAGTTAGTTGATGTCTAGTTTCTGAGTTCTTTATATATGTTAGACAATTTTACTTTGTCAGATGTGGGGTTGGTGAAAATCTTTTCCCATTCTGTGAAGTGACATTTTGATCTAGTGACAATGTCTTTTGTTTTAAAGATCATTTTTTTTAGTTTCATGAGGTCCCACTTAGTAATTATTGATCTTAGAACCTGCATAATTTGTATTCTGTTCAGGAAGCTGTCTCCTGTGCTAATGAGTTCAAGGTTATTACCTACTTCTTTCTATCAGCTTCAGTGTGTCTGCTGTTATGTTGAAGTCATTGATTTGGACATGAGTAACATGCAAGGTGATATGGATTTATTTACATTCTGCTACATGCAGACTTTCAGTTACAAAGGCAACATTTTTTGAACATTACTTCATTTTTTAATTGTATAATTTAGGCATCTTTCTTCAAATTTAAGTGTTATTAGATAAGTAGATTTATTTCTGGGTTTTCAATTTGATTCTGCTGATCAATTGTTTATTTTTATGCCAAAATCATACATATTTTATATTATTATTGATCTGCAGTACAGTTTGAAATCAGGAATGATGATATGTCTAGAACTTTTACTGCTTTAACTATCTTGGTTTTTTTGCCATGTGAAGTTGAAAATTATTATTTTAAAGTATATAAACAATTGTCATGAATTTTGATTGATTGCATTGAATCTGTAAGTTGATTATTGTAAGATGGCCATTTTTGTTATGTTAATCCTTCCAATCCATGTAATTAATGATCTTTCCATCTTCTGATATATTCTTCAATTTATTTCTTCAAAGACTTGACCTTCTTGCCATTTTCTTTGCTTTGTTAGTGTTACAACAAGATATTGTATATTATTTGTGACTTTTGTGAAGGGTATTGTTTCCTTGTTTTTTTTCTCAGTTAATTTGTCATTTGAATATAGGAAGGCCATAAATATTTAAAGTCTATTTTGTACACAGAAATTTTACTGATAATGCTTTTTAGTTGGAAAAATTCTCGATGAGAATTGTATGGATCCAGCAATACGACTCTTAGGCAAATACCCTAAAGACACACGTTCGCACCCCAAAAGCATTAGCTCAACTATGTTCACAACAGCATTATTTGTAATAGCAAGAAACTAGGAACAACTTAGATGCTCCTCAACTGAAGAATGGATGAACAAACTGTGGTACATCTATCTACACAATGGAGTACTATTCAGCAGTAAGACAAAATGATGTCCTAAAATTTGAAGGCAAATGGATGGATATGGAGAATATTCTCCTGAGCTAGGTATCACAATCCCAGAAAGAGTAACAAGGGATGTACTCACTTATTAGTGAAATTAAACAAAAAATTAAAAAAGAGAGATGTCTTTGTATACAAGAACTCAAGGCCAGAGTACAGCTAAATGACACTGTGCCATACTTCTGTATTGATGGCCTTTGGTAGTAGGGGTGTGGGTGAGAAAAGACTTGTTTTGTTTAAAAGTCTGTCCCCAGGAAGTTTAGTTATGCTCCAGTAACTAAATGAGCAGCATGAATAGGCGCTTTTGTAAATTGGGAGACCATAATAGTGAACATGAATCTGAGATGTCTGCTAACTGATTTTGATGTGATGCATAATATAAAACCACCAAGTAATATGTATATATATACATATATATAAAACAAATAAAAGAAAACTAAAAAAAAAACCTTTACTTTATCAAGCCACCGTGAAGTAAACTATATTTCAACAAAAACAGAAACAACTGAAAGTCTATAACCTCAGGGAAACTGAACAACGCTCTGCTGAATCATCATTGGGATAAGGAAGAAACATAGAAATAAATTAAAATTTAACGAAAATGATTGCACAGAATGTCATGTACAACATATGATGGTAACCATATTTTTTTTAACTAGGACACAATAAAAAAAAAGTGTTAATGGAAAAGTTCATAGTATTGAGTAAGTACTTGAATGAAGACGTTAGAAAATTTTTATACTAGAAACTTAATAGCACACCTGAAATCTCTAGAACTAAAAGAAGCAGATACATCCAAGTGTAGCAGATGGCTGAAAATGATCAAACTCAGGACTAAAATCAATAAAACAGAAATAAAGAAAGCAATACAGAGATTTATAGAAACAAAGCATCTTCTTCTTAAGAAAATCATCAAAATAGACAAAACTTTATTTATTTTAACCAAAAGGTGAAAAAGAATATTTAAATTAATAAAATAGGAATCATACCTTCAGAAACCAAGGAAATCCAAGAAATCACTAGGTCATACTTCAAAATCTATAAGCTACAAGATTGAAAAATCTAAGAAAAATCTAATTTTCTTGAAAGTTATCACTTACCAAAGTTTAATCAAGACCTTATTAACCATTTAAGTACATCTATAGCCCCCAATGGCAATAGTAGCAGTCAATAAATATCTTCCAACTCCAGAAAAAGTCCAAATCCAGATGTTTTCACCACATCATTTTACTAGACCTTCAAAGAAGAGCTAATGTCATCACTTCTTAACTTGTTCCACAAGATTTAAACAGAAAAAACATTTACAAATTAATTTTAAGTGACCCAGTTACCCTGACACCCAAACTATACAAAGACTCAACAAAGAAAGAGAATTATAGACCAATTTTCCTCATGAAATTTGATAAAAAATATTCAATAAAATACTCATAAACTGAATCCAAGGACATATAAAAATATTACCAACTATGATCAAGTAAACTTCATTCCAGTGATAAGAGGATAGCTTAACAAATTTGCAGAGAAGGAGAGAGTGAGTGACTGGGAGGGGCAGGAGGGGGAAGGGAGTTTTAACAAGGAGATACATGGATAAAAATATGACTTTATTCATAATAATAAAAAGAATTTCATTTATACACAAAGAATAATCTTTGCAGTAATAACTGGCAGTTTCTAAAATTTCTATAAAATTTTCATGATGCTCTATAAAGCTTTGACAGTAAATGATGTTACTATATTTTCTTTTGTTGCATGCCACTCTTTAAAGGAAAGTAAAAAATAATATCTTCTAGTATAGTTTTTGTCTCAAACCAAAGACACTGACAAGGGCATGGGAGACAATCACTGGATTTTACTTTAACTAGAATAACCAGTTATAAAAGTGCATATATGACATGACTATTTTGCCCCTTAAAATAATAATAACAGCAGGAAGATAGATTGCTTATTTCTTAAGAGTACCAAAGACTCTTCAATAAACCTAGGTTAAAATTTCTGCAACCACTCACGGACCCTGGTTGATTTTCTAAAGCAATATAGTAACTGAGAACTATTTATAACTCTAGTTCCAGGGAAAGTTACACCCTCATTTGCCATCTGCAGGTACCAGTCATGCATGTGGGACTCAGACATTACACAATCATATACCCATATACAATAAATAAAAATAAGTATTTTATTAAAAATCTCCTTAATATTTTAAGGATACTATAATTATCACAAAGTACTGTTAGTAATTTGGTTTCTTTTTACACATTTCTGTTATCTTTGTATTATTTTACTGGTTAGTTGATTTACTTTTTTAAATGGGCTATTAAGTCATGAAGAGGGAAACACATGAGGGAAGTAAAATACATTGTTGGATCCTAGGGAGACCTGACAGGAGAAAATATCAGTTTGATATGATGACGGTGCAATAATATACAAATTAAAAAATAAATTTACTCTCAGAAACAGTAAATAATCCATGTATCATGGTTTATATTTGTAAGTACTTTGGAATTAGATGATAGAGGACCAAGAGTTATTGAATGCATAGTGAGCTGGGCTACATGAGACCCTATCTCCAAACAATGTTGCAAGGCTTATTGTTTGAGTAGAAAAGAAGAAGATGGGTAAAGCTACCTCTTAGTTCAATAAGATGGATGATGAGTGAATCAAGACAATATGATCAAAAACAGAAATACTTGTGTTTGGATTTTTGTTTCAATTTATTACTAGTTTTACCAATTTTCCAAAATCACTGTTTCATTTAAGACATAAAATAATATTTTCTTTTTAAAACTATAAATAAGATATTGTTTATAAATAGCTTAGTACCTTGACATAACATATACCTAATGAGTATCATTATATAATATAGAATATATAAATATACAGTTTAGGAAGACAGAAAAGTAATAAAATAACTGTAACATTTAAGTGATTAAATTAATTTTAAATTTTGTAAAAGCACAAAAATAATTAAAAAAGAGAAAAATAAGTTTCCTGCTAAAATGTGTGAGAGAATATGTAGTCTATTTCACCACATGGTGAGGTCCTTTAAAGGGGAGAATTTAATATTTACTCATCGGAAAGTACTATCCAATCTTGGCACAGAGCAGATCCACACTAGCTGCTGGATAAGTAAATTTACATGACAGCAATAGCATTACCTATACTTTATGCTTTTTATAGAGATTGAGAAATATGTGAGCACCTTTGATTAGCTTTTATTGTGTCCTATGCTAAACCATCAATTTGGTAAATAAAATAAAGAAGTTAACTTGAAAAAGAAAACATAAATTAGACACTGAGAAAATAGAGGAAATACCTTTGTTTTATTACATACAGCTAAAGAGATGTGATACAAATAAATCTATTGGCAATGAAAATTGATCATGGAAGGTTTTATTAGGATTTTTTTGAAAATGTGGCAAACATCAGCAAGGTTCAAACTCATAAAGATGAAGAAAAGCAAACTACTTAAGTAGGCTCAATGCTGACACAATTAAAGCTCTATAAATTCAAATGCAGCATTACTGAATACAAAGCTACATCTGGACATTTCTATTCTATATAAAATCAGTTAAATTGAACATAATGGTTATTTTTTATGTAGCATAATATCTAGAAACCTTTGTGTGAATTGGTAGCTATTTTCATGTACTTTTTTTATAAGGAGTTGAAAAATATCTAGCATAAATGAGTTTATGGAGGTAAATTAAAATTTATTAAATTTGTTATATACAAATGGATTTGAATATTTGTAAAAAATTAAGTATTTGTAAATGATATTACATTCTTAAAATTTTTTCTTTATTCTTGTATATTCACAGTTATATAATGAAATATGATTATATCTACCATTAGCCAAAGTGTGAGGTTTCTTAAGCAATAAGATCTTGCATGTCTTAATTATGGATAGCTAATAGCTAAAGAGGAAGGCCTCTACACATTCCACCTCACCTCCAGCTCCCTGATCATTAACTCAGAAAAAAGTATTTAAAATCCCATGACTTGCACTGTGGTTTTCATTGTATTCTGAATCAATACTGTTCACCCATTTGGGTTAGTTCTCTTCAAACTTTTTTTTTTAAGTTTTATTCTAAAACTAGCTTACTGCACAGTGGGCTCCCTTATCCTTAACAGATCCCTCCATATATACCCAAATTTCTAGTTTCCTGGTTTTTAAGTTAAATACACAAAACCAATAATCTGAAACTAGAACACATGAGAAAAAATATAGTATTTGACTTTAAGACCAGAATTAAATCAGTCAGTAGGTTTTTTTTCTTGTTTGATTTTTGGAGTTTTTTTTTGGGGGGGGTCTCCATCTATTAACCTACACATTTGAATTTTTAATAATTTGAGTAGAATAACATAGTACCTCATTTTTCTTATGTTTTCATCTGTTGATGAAAACCTAAGTTGATTCTATTTCTTAGCTTTTGTTGATAGAGAAAAAAATGAGTTGTAGGGACATCTTATAGGGCTTAAAATTCTCTGGGAATATGTCCAGGAGTGCCACAGCTATATCATATGGCAGTACTATTTCTAACATTTTGAGATATATCCAGAACTCTTTGCAGAAATAACTGTTGTTGAGCGAAAAGCTAATGCATGGCTTTCCCCGTGGCTCAGATATATGCAGATATATGCCAGGGATATGCTTATACTGTACTGGCCTTTAAAAAACCTAAGGTCTTGGAGGAACTGTGGCTAGGATTCTCTAAATACAACTTTCACAAAGTAAAGGACCTTGGTTATAAGTTTCAAGGCTTCTGAGTGCTCTGTCTGTGTCGACATGAGATGTCACCTGTTCCTTTGTGCAACATTTGATTAGCTTCCTACTGAACTTATCTCATTTTGTGACAGCTTCCTTATGACTTTTCTCCATTTATAACCCTGAAAACTAATAAACTTTATGACAGAATACATAGCTTTACAAGTTTTCCTGATCAAAGGGTTTTTTTGTTTGTTTCTTATCTTCTCATTATCTCATCCTGACCCTTAGAATCTTGTCACATTTTAACTAGCTTCTGGTCTACATTAACTGAACTGATTACATTCCAACCAGAAGTTTCCAATAAAAGTTTCTTTTTCATCAAACTCATGCAAAAGTTTTTATATTCTTCTCAGTTCTGATGAGGATCATTATGAGTAGGTGAAATGAAATCCTGAACAAGTTTGAATCTGCATTTTCTGCTGGATAATACCTAAACAATTTCTAAAATGTTTTCACTGGATATTTTCTTTTGAGTTCTACAGTATTTTTAAGTTGGTTTACTCATTTCCTTGAGATTTATTTATTGGGATTTTTATAGAAGCTGATTTTTTATTACTTTTTTATTTCATGTGTTGTTGTTCCTTACATATTCAGGGCACTAATTCTCTTCTGAATGAGTAGATAGCAACATTTCTTTTTCTCATTGTGTTGTCTGCCTATTCATACACATCACAAGTTCTTGCTGAATAGAAGATTTTAATTTTATGAGATATGATTTGTAGATTGCTGGCTTTACTTCCTGTCCTGTTGAAGCCTTATTTTAAATGTCTTTACTACTGCCTATAAGCTAAAGCATATTCTTTATTTTTTTCTCTAGCAACTTCAGAGTATCAAAGAAATAAGTGTGAACATTTCAGTGCAGCTGAAGCTAACAAAAAATATGTTAAACCAACTTTATAAAGATGACAAAGGCTCTTAAAGAGGAAATAAAAATATTTCTTTAAATATTGGGGAAAAGACAAACAAAAAAATGAGGAAATAAATAAATTCCTTAAAGAGTGTCAAGAACAGCAAGAAAAACAAATAGGGGGAAAAAGACGTTTATGTTCTGAAAATGAGAAGCGAGGGAATAATGAAGAGATACATTAAATTAATTCTGGATATGGAAAATTTGGTAAACAAACAGGAGCTATGGATTTTTTCTTAGTTGTTGTTTTTTGTTTTTTTTTCAACATTGTGTAACTCATAGCTCCCAAACATATTTATAAAGGTAACTGATTCATAGAATTTATGATTTAATAACTATGTGGTCAATTACAAAGACTAGTTTAGAAACATTATAAGTCATTTCATAGTTATTTATGTGTTGTAGGGCCTTTTTATTGTTGTGGTGCTGAGTTGAAAATTGCAGATGTTGTTTATATGCTTTTCCTTTTCACTTTATATGCATTCATAAGAGTATTCAACATTTCTAATAACTAATTAACTTGATTTAGTTTTAGAAGAAGCTTTGATTTTGAAATTTAGAAACAATAAAATACATAAATTTGAATAAACTATGTGCAAAAGCTATTTTATATGCTAATCTAAAGCACGTGTAAAACAAGAGTACTTTTTTCCTATAGAGCATATAAATAATTATTTATTCATTTTACCTATATTACCACACATAGTATTTCAAAACTTTTTTTCTTGACATTCACAAAGAAAATTTATTTTTAAGTAATAAAGAGCTTTTTTTCAGTTTAATCAGTAAAATATATTTATATTTAAATGAATATGTTAGAATCTTAAAATATATTTTCCTTCTTGTTTTTAAAAAATAGCTTCTTTAGGGGAAATAGACTTCATTGAAGATTCTATTATAATTTTAACAGTAATATAAATAGTTTTAAGTTAATGTATTTAGGTAGAACCATAAGTTTAAATAATTTACTGTACAGTGTCACACGTCTTCATAAACTTTTGTTTAAGATTTAATTTACTTATATTTTATGTGCTTATTTTTGTCAGGGCCCCTAGAAGAAAAAGACATATAAATAGATGATACACAGATAGATGATAGATAGATAGATAGAAGATAAGAGATAAATAAGATTTAATACATTGTCTTACAGGCTTGTGTGCAGCTACTCCAACAACCCTAACAGTAACCCTAACCCTAACAATAAAAAAGCCAAGAATCTGGTAGTTCTGTCTTCAAGTCTGTATTTTTTCAGGCATTCTTTTCTATGTGGCAGAATTCCAAAGAAATATGCTCTATCACCAGACCTTGAACAGGGATGTACAGGGATGGAAGGTGTGACTTCTTTGTTCATAATAATAATAATAATAATAATAAGAAGAAGAAGAAGAAGAAGAAGAAGAAGAAGAAGAAAAAAAGAAAGAAAGAAAGAAAGAAAGAAAGAAAAAAAAAGTAAAAGCTAGAGCAAATAGACAGTGAAAACAGGCTTTTCTCTTCCATCTCTTTTATATTGACTGTCATCAGAAGAAGTTGTTGCTGAGACTAAAGGGAAGTATTTCCATCTTAAAAGATGTGGATTAAAGATGTGTGTTCCCCAATCCTAATATCTAACAAAGTAGACTTTAAGCTAAAAGCAATTAACAGGGACCAAGATGGTCACTACTTATTCATCAAAGGAAAAATTGGTCAAGAGGTGATTTCAATCTTAAATATTTATGCTCCTAATATAGGGGCACCTACATATGTAAAAGAAACACTGCTAAAGCTCGAATGCCACATCAGTTCTTACACCCTAATAGTGGGAGACTTCAATACCCCACTTTCAACCCTGGATAGATCAACCAGACAGAGCCTCAACAGAGAAATAAGGAGTCTAAATGAGGTTATGATGCAAATGGATTTCATAGATATCTACAGATCCTTCCATTCAAAGGCAAAGGAATATACATATTTCTCAGCTCCTCATGGAACTTTCTCCAAAATTGACCACATAATTGGTCATAAAGCAAATATCAGCAGATACAAAAAATGGAAATAATCCCTTGTAACATATTGGACCACCAGGGCCTAAAGTTAGAGTTCAACAACATCAACACCCAAAGGAAGCCTACCAACTCATGGAAACTAAACATCACTCAGCTGAACCATCTCTGGGTCAAGGAAGAAATTAAGAAAGAAATCAAAGTCTTCCTAGAGATCAGACGAGATCGGGCGCGTTCAGGATGGTATGACCCTTCAAACCCCACTCCAACTATAGGAACACCTGACTCACTCTTGAGGGAGGGGGGAAAGAACTGGATTTGGCCAGAAGTGGAGACTGATCTAAGCATTATTGGGTCAGTGGGACCATAGGACTGTCTGCTCCCTGCCCAGGGAGGAGATGGGCAGTTGCAGAGAAGAAAAATGACCAGATGTGTTGGGAGGGGG